>ARYC01012320.1:0-10748 GCA_000711775.1 Oxytricha trifallax | reverse complement strand
GGGGGGGGGGCTACTAACAACAGCTTAGGATTACTGGGTTTTGATTTTGATATCACAAATTTCCAAAGTATAAGCAAATACTCAAATAAGCTACTCAGGAACTTTACTAACAAGTAATGCTGAAGATCGTTACATAATTCTCACCAAAGCTTGTACTTGAATCATCAAATGTAAGATGTGTGATTTGCAACATAAACCCCGATTTTTCCAAAATTTCTACAAAAAGTTTAGAAAATTCTAGAAAAGTTCCAAATTTTGGAATTTTACTTACTTTAGTAAATTTTTAATAATCGTAAATTATTACATTTTTATAGGAAAAGTTGAAAGAGATGCTGGGTGCAACTCCCAGCAACACTATAGGTACTCCTCAAAGGCATAGTGGGTGAAAGCCCCACAATTTAGCTCCTTCAACAATAATCTTTATAGGTAACATTTACAGCATTTTAGGTCAAATGTAAGAGAGGCTGGGGTGAAACTCCCTGCGTTTATAGGCAACATTCAAGAGTAGCTGGTGTGAAACTCCCAGCATTTTTAGGCACAACTCTAAGGCTCAAGTGGGTGAAAGCCCCACTTTGATCTAAATGAATTGGTTTGATAAGTAATTATTATTCTTTATTTCATTCATTCTTAGGTTTAGGGTTGTCTGGTCTGCTTTTCTCAAACTTTCTCCCAAGCTGGTCTGAGCTCAGCTTATGTCTGAGCAGACGATCAGCTTTCAATACTTGTAAAATCGTAGATAATTATCGGATAAACCCCAAAACTTTCAATGTTTGATAATTCTCGATTATTAAATTTTGCTTCAATAATTATGAAGCCTCGCTCTCTTTATTTCTCGTAACCTTAAACTTAGGTATAGTTTGAAAATCTCTGTTCAGGTAATACATGAACTTAACAGTAGTTGATGTCAGCATGTGCAAGGTGTAAACCCCAAAACCCTATGGGTAAATTTCGTTAAAATCGAGGAGAAAGTTTTTGGGGTTTTGATTAAATTTTACTTACTCTTTAGTGTTGCCAAAGTTAGTTGCAAGACTTGAGTAGTTCGCGAAGCACTGTAGATCGCTTGCAGCACCACTGAACGACAGCTTCCCAGCTCGACACTTCGTGCATCTTCACCATTCTTGAAGAGCCCCTTGTGCTTCCACTCGTTTCTTCGGCCTCCCTCCCTCCACACGAAACTCTCCTTGTCGATACGCGCGAAAGCGCCGTCGCCTGCCGACTTCCGATGGTTCGAGACATTTACTGTAATGAGAATAAGAATCAAGTAATGATGCTTACCAAGCTTGCTTAACGCTGTTGAGTAGTGAAGCGACCATGAAGTACACGCAGCTTACGCTAGCTGCAGCACTGTTAGCGAAGATAGGCAGTTATAAGCACTATAGAGTGAGAATGAATCATAAGAGTATACTTACATGCAGAGTGTAGACAGCGCACATGCACGAAGTGCGAAATCAGAGTTGTAAGGAGCTGTAGCTCTTGTAAACATGTAAAGCGTCGACAGCGTCGCAGTCATTCATGCAGACAGAGTCTTCAAGCAAGGAGTAACAGTAGATTCGTGGCGTTCAAACATCAGTAGCGAGACAGCCGTAGCATGATAGCTTGCAGCAGCAGCTTTCGTGATCGCAGCGATCTTAAGTTTTAAAAATTAAATTATAGATTAATAAAGTGAGAGTGAAGTTATAGAGTGATTAGAGTGTTTAATAGAGTGAAGTTTAAATCAAAGTAACTAGGGATCGGGAGGTCCAATCAGGGCGCTGCCTTCTATGGGAAATACTGGTAATCTTCTCAGCAGCAGCTCTCATACTCATTCATTCGCTGGTTAGCATGTAGGACTCGCCACTAGCAGGAGTGATCAGCACTCTTATAGGTTCATGATTGGAGGAAGGTACTACGAGGGAGAACTCGGCTCCGGGCTTAACCTTGATGCTGAACTCCTCGCATTTGCAGTAGAGGTCGCCCTTGTGGTTGTCGATCTCGAACGCGTCGTCCTGCTGCAGATACTTGCGCTTGCGGTACACCTGCACCTCGTAGGCGTTGGGCGTGTTGTGCTGGTACATGAAGCGCAGCTTGAGTGGCTCTCTGACTTGTAGGCGCTGGTTCAGCTGTTCCATGGTTGTGCTGAAGGAGGTTTTTAGTTTAGTAATAATAATTAATAAAGGGGGAATTAGAATTTAAAGCACTGTTGTAGTGTGAAGGGAATGTTAGGAATGTTAGCGCAATGGGGAAAGCCAGGCGCTAGTTAGATGCACGAAGTGAAACAGTGTTATACATTAGTGATTTAGGTTAAGTTGATTGCAACAGTGTTGGTAGCTGCAGAGTCTACAACAGTAGTGATAGTTATAGCAACTGCAATACAGCCTCAACAGAAGCAGTGAATGAATTTAGTTAGTTTAGATTTGAATTATGAAGGTTTAATCTGGTTTATGTCATTGCTGCTAGTGCTAGGTTTAGGGCTAGCTTCTGCTCTGAATCATCGATGAGTTTTGCGTTATCAATGGCTTGTTGATTTCAATCATCGGATTAGAGTATAGAGTGTCAAACTTAGTGTTAGGGTGCATGCGCTTAACTTTCACGTATTGCCTTGGTGAGAGTGCATCAGCATGCGACTCAAATTGCGAGAGCGGCATTCTGGGGGCATTCGTTTACTATATCTACCTCTCTGCGCGCTTGCGCTTCTTGGTGCCATGATTCAACAAGTTCACTGCTCTGCCTCTATTGCTCACGTTCGCAATGACCGCATTCTCAAGCACGCCAAACATCTCTGCAGTCAGCTTGATGAACTTGTTCTTATCCAGAGTCTTCTGCTTCTACCTGAACTCTAAACTTGCTTTGATGTTTGAGGGGAAGAACTCAGGCTTGACTGTATTGATGATCTATAAAATAAGCAATGAAGCAGCATGTATAAACAGCAGTAGCAATAGGGAGAATAGTAAAAGCACCAGCAGTAGTAATGTTAGCTACCCAAACTTAAGTTGTAGAGAAACTGCCTGTTGACGGATCTGCCATCCTTGATCTCTGGCAGGTACTTGCAGATATCTGGCTCCTTCTTGATGTCGCTGAGAAGATTGATTACAGAGAGCTCGTTGAGCTTAGGCACGCTGATGATTCGCACCTCGTTGTTGCGCAGCACCTATAGTATGGTTAACTGTAATGCTTACATTCTTCACACCAAGGAATATGCCCTGAATGTACTCCAACGTGCACTCCTGGTAAGGTGGCAAGTAGAACTAACCTACATGAGCTTGAATGAATCATGAGTGTTCTTACCCTAAGTGAGCAAGATAGAGTAGATGTCCTGCTTAGACTTCCGCAACCTGTCTAACTCATTCGATGGGACGGAGTATACCACCTGATCATCGATTGGTTTCAGTGTTAATGATGTTCATTCGTGTTTGGCGGTCCCCACCCTTGACTTCCTCGTCGACATCGCTTGGGAACTCATGATAGGGATTGAAGCTTGAGACGCCACCTCCTGATCTCGAAGCATTAACTTGCTTCCTTGATGGATCCGTTCTGAATTTAGAGTGTTAGCCATGACAGGGATTGTTGTTGAGGTATGTATCAATCTAGGTAACGTTCCTCACGAATTGTTGTGAGATCTAGTTGAAATCAGCTGAGTCCTCGTTAGCGATGTAGTTTGGCGAGTGGCCGCCATGATCAAACGTCTGCTCTCTACTAGCCTCCTCAACAGGCTGCATCAGCGTATCAGTGCCTTATCCAGAGTAGTGCGCCCTTGAACCTGATATCTAAAGTTATAGCAGTTAGAGCCATCATTGGTAAGTGGTATCAACATAAGAGATGATATGTAGTGTTTGCATGATGCAAGCAAGCATAGGCGTAGAATTCGATGAAATTAGTTAGAGTAGTTAGAGATAGATGTAAAGATAGACAGCTCCACTTACCTTGCCTCGAACCACGCCGAGATCCTTGATGGGCAAGCCATTCATAGTGCCCCTACTTCCGAAGCTGCTCTGGAAGAATGAGCCTGTATTGGGCTGTGCTTGGCCACCACCCATCCCTGGCTGCGCCAGGGAGTGGGGGTGGGGGCGTCCCTGATCTCCCCGTCTTCGATGTCGCCAGCCTTGTCTGGTACCTGCTGTTACGTGGAATCGTTGTTCATTCTTATTTACTAATAGAGGCGATTAAGAATTTAACTGAAACATCCAAATTCGATTAGTGTAGTATGAAATTAAAATACGTTATTAAGTTTTAATACGAAACTTGAAACTTCTCGATTGCGCAAAAGTTGAGAGCTGGCAGCGCCCGAGTGGAGTGGCTCGATCTTCATCACTACTGCTCACTACAGATGTTTCTTGATATCAGACTGTGCGTCTCATGCTGGTTCACTCATCTATCATACTGGATTCTCATGATTCGTACTGATAACTCATCTAGGATTTTCTCGAGACATTGATTTTTTCAAAATCTATTTCTCGAGAAAATCCTAGATGAGTTATCAGTACGAATCAGAGAATCCAGTATGATAGATGAGTGAACCAGCATGAGACGCACAGTCTGATATGAAGAAACATCTGTAGTGAGCAGTAGTGATGAAGATCGAGCCACTTCACTCCGGCGCTGCCAGCTTTCAACTTTTGCGCAATCGAGAAGTTGCAAGTTTCGATTAAAACTTAATAACGTATTTTAATTTCATACTACACTAATCGAATTTGGATGTTTCAGTTAAATTCTTAATCGCCTCTATTAGTAAATAAGATTGAACAGCGATTCCACGTAACAGCAGGTACCAGACAAGGCTGGCGACATCGAAGACGGGGAGATCAGGGACGCCCCCACCCCCACTCCCTGGCGCAGCCAGGGATGGGTGGTGGCCAAGCACAGCCCAATACAGGCTCATTCTTCCAGAGCAGCTTCGGGAGTAGCACTATGAATGGCTTGCCCATCAAGGATCTCGGCGTGGTTCGAGGCAAGGTAAGTGGAGCTGTCTATCTTTACATCTATCTCTAACTACTCTAACTAATTTCATCGAATTCTACGCCTATGCTTGCTTGCATCATGCAAACACTACATATCATCTCTTATGTTGATACCACTTACCAATGCTGGCTCTAACTGCTATAACTTTAGATATCAGGTTCAAGGGCGCACTACTCTGGATAAGGCACTGATACGCTGATGCAGCCTGTTGAGGAGGCTAGTAGAGAGCAGACTTGATCACGGCGGCCACTCGCCAAACTACATTGCTAACGAGGACTCAGCTGATTTCAACTAGATCTCACAACAATTCGTGAGGAACGTTACCTAGATTGATACATACCTCAACAACAATCCCAGTCATGGCTAACACTCTAAATTCAGAACGGAACCATCAAGGAAGCAAGGTAATGCTTCGAGATCAGGAGGTGGCGTCTCAAGCTTCAATCCCTATCATGAGTTCCCAAGCGATGTCGACGAGGAAGTCAAGGGTGGGGACCGTCAAACTCGAATGAACATCATTAACACTGAAACCATCGATGATCAGGTGGTATACTCCGTCCCATCGAATGAGTTAGCCAGGTTGGGGAAGTCTAAGCAGGACATCTACTCTATCTTGCTCACTTAGGGTAAAACACTCATGATTCATTCAAGCTCATGTAGGTTAGTTCTACTTGCCATTTTACCAGGAGTGCACGTTGGAGTACATTCAGGGCATATTCCTTGGTGTGAAGAAAGTAAGCATTACAGTTAACCATACTATAGGTGCTGCGCAACAACGAGGTGCGAATCATCAGCGTGCCTAAGCTCAACGAGCTCTCTGTAATCAATCTTCTCAGCGACATCAAGAAGGAGGCAGATATCTGCAAGTACCTGCCAGAGATCAAGGATGGCAGATCCGTCAACAGGCAGTTTCTCTACAACGTAAGTTTGGGTAGCTAACATTACTACTGCTGCTGCTTCTACTATTCTCCCTATTGCTACTGCTGTTTATACATGCTGCTTCATTGCTTATGTTATAGATCATCAATACAGTCAAGCCTGAGTTCTTCCCCTCAAACATCAAAGCCAGTTTAGAGTTCAGGTAGAAGCAGAAGACTCTGGATAAGAACAAGTTCATCAAGCTGACTGCAGAGATGTTTGGCGTGCTTGAGAATGCGGTCATTGCGAACGTGAGCAATAGAGGCAGAGCAGTGAACTTGTTGAATCATGGCACCAAGAAGCGCAAGCGCGCAGAGAGGTAGATATAGTAAACGAATGCCCCCAGAATGCCGCTCTCGCAATTTGAGTCGCATGCTGATGCACTCTCACCAAGGCAATACGTGAAAGTTAAGCGCATGCACCCTAACACTAAGTTTGACACTCTATACTCTAATCCGATGATTGAAATCAACAAGCCATTGATAACGCAAAACTCATCGATGATTCAGAGCAGAAGCTAGCCCTAAACCTAGCACTAGCAGCAATGACATAAACCAGATTAAACTTTCATAATTCAAATCTAAACTAACTAAATTCATTCACTGCTTCTGTTGAGGCTGTATTGCAGTTGCTATAACTATTACTACTGTTGTAGACTCTGCAGTTACCAACACTGTTGCAATCAACTTAACCTAAATCACTAATGTATAACACTGTTTCACTTCGTGCATCTAACTAGCGCCTGGCTTTCCCCATTGCGCTAACATTCCTAACATTCCCTTCACACTACAACAGTGCTTTAAATTCTAATTCCCCCTTTATTAATTATTATTACTAAACTAAAAACCTCCTTCAGCGCAACCATGGAACAGCTGAACCAGCGCCTACAAGTCAGAGAGCCACTCAAGCTGCGCTTCATGTACCAGCACAACACGCCTAACGCCTACGAGGTGCAGGTGTATCGCAAGCGCAAGTATCTGCAGCAGGACGATGCGTTCGAGATCGACAACCACAAGGGCGACCTCTACTGCAGATGCGAGGAGTTCAGCATCAAGGTTAAGCCCGGAGCCGAGTTCTCCCTCGTAGTACCTTCCTCCAATCATGAACCTGTAAGAGTGCTGATCACTCCTGCTAGTGGCGAGTCCTACATGCTAACCAGCGAATGAATGAGTATGAGAGCTGCTGCTGAGAAGATTACCAGTATTTCCCATTGAAGGCAGCGCCCTGATTGGACCTCCCGATCCCTAGTTACTTTGATTTAAGCTTCACTCTATTAAACACTCTAATCACTCTATAACTTCACTCTCACTTTATTAATCTATAATTTAATTTTTAAAACTTAAGATCGCTGCGATCACGAAAGCTGCTGCTGCAAGCTATCATGCTACGGCTGTCTCGCTACTGATGTTTGAACGCCACGAATCTACTGTTACTCCTTGCTTGAAGACTCTGTTTGCATGAATGACTGCGACGCTGTCGACGCTTTACATGTTTACAAGAGCTACAGCTCCTTACAACTCTGATTTCGCACTTCGTGCATGTGCGCTGTCTACATCTGCATGTAAGTATACTCTTATGCTTCATTCTCTCTCTCTAGTGCTTATATCTGCCTATCTTCGCTGACAGTGCTGCAGCTAGCGTAAGCTGCGTGTACTTCATGGTCGCTTCACTACTCAACAGCGTTAAGCAAGCTTGGTAGGCATCATTACTTGATTCTTATTCTCATACAGTAAATGTCTCGAACCATCGGAAGTCGGCAGGCGACGGCGCTTTCGCGCGTATCGACAAGGAGAGTTTCGTGTGGAGGGAGGGAGGCCGAAGAAACGAGTGGAAGCACAAGGGGCTCTTCAAGAATGGTGAAGATGCACGAAGTGTCGAGCTGGGAAGCTGTCGTTCAGTGGTGCTGCAAGCGATCTACAGTGCTTCGCGAACTACTCAAGTCTTGCAACTAACTTTGGCAACACTAAAGAGTAAGTAAAATTTAATCAAAACCCCAAAAACTTTCTCCTCGATTTTAACGAAATTTACCCATAGGGTTTTGGGGTTTACACCTTGCACATGCTGACATCAACTACTGTTAAGTTCATGTATTACCTGAACAGAGATTTTCAAACTATACCTAAGTTTAAGGTTACGAGAAATAAAGAGAGCGAGGCTTCATAATTATTGAAGCAAAATTTAATAATCGAGAATTATCAAACATTGAAAGTTTTGGGGTTTATCCGATAATTATCTACGATTTTACAAGTATTGAAAGCTGATCGTCTGCTCAGACATAAGCTGAGCTCAGACCAGCTTGGGAGAAAGTTTGAGAAAAGCAGACCAGACAACCCTAAACCTAAGAATAAAGAATAAATTATGAATTATACTAATTAAACCTATTCCTTTTGATTAAAGTGGGGCTTTCACCCACTTGAGCCTTAGAGTTGTGCCTAAAAATGCTGGGAGTTTCACACCAGCTACTCTTGAGTGTTGCCTATAAACGCAGGGAGTTTCACCCCAGCCTCTCTTACATTTGACCTAAAATGCTGTAAATGTTACCTATAAAGATTATTGTTGAAGGAGCTGAATTGTGGGGCTTTCACCCACTATGCCTTTGAGTAGTACCTATAGTGTTGCTGGGAGTTGCACCCAGCATCTCTTTCAACTTTACCTAAAATCTATAAATAATTTAAGATTATTAAAAATTTACTAAAGTAAGTAAAATTCCAAAATTTGGAACTTTTCTAGAATTTTCTAAACTTTTTGTAGAAATTTTGGAAAAATCGGGGTTTATGTTGCAAATCACACATCTTACATTTGATGATTCAAGTACAAGCTTTGGTGAGAATTATGTAACGATCTTCAGCATTACTTGTTAGTAAAGTTCCTGAGTAGCTTATTTGAGTATTTGCTTATACTTTGGAAATTTGTGATATCAAAATCAAAACCCAGTAATCCTAAGCTGTTGTTAGTAGCCCCCCCCAGTGGTGCTGGGGTACACACCCTGACGGCCGAAGTGACGTAAGACCTCTCAGGCTGTACCCTCGCCGGGGCTCTGCAGGGCTGTTGCTGGTTGTGGCTTACTGCTTTAAGTTTTTACTAAGACTTAAGTGCTGGTCTGAGCTCAGCGAAACTATACTATACTTGTTTGTTAGTGCTGGTAACTGGTAAGTGCTATTCACCTCCTTAACCTACTTTAGGCGTCCTCTATGCGTGCTTGCTCCTCTGGAGCGTTTGGATGTTGTTGGTTTGACTTTGTTTGAGTTAGTTTAGTGTTCGTTCCTTCGCTGCCTAAGCTAAGTGGTGAGTTGGGGTTTACAACCTTGCTCACAGTGATTAGTTCGTTGTCTTCTATTAGTCTATTTTAACGTCTCTCGGGGTCTTGGTGTTGGGTATCGGCTGGCTACGACCTACCTTGGGCAGCCCTCCTTCGCTGCCGAGCGGTCCTCTGGCCAGGGCAGCCAATCTCTGGTGTTCATTGCACTGGGGAAGGGTTGCTTGCGAGCGTTGGAGTCTTAAGGAGGCATGTTTGAGTCGTTTTCTTCACGATTCCAGCTCATTTTCCTCATTTTGGCCTTGAAATCGTGGAGGGACGCGTATTTCGGGAAGGTCTGATGGTCTTGATGCGTCCCCTGCCATTTCTTGCATGTTTGGTTGATGTTTTCGAGTCATTAGCAGCAATACCTCGTTGTCCTCCCAAAGGTTCACGAAGTCAGGAGCATGGGTAGCGAAGCTAATGTCTCAAAGAGGGTCTTGGAAAAGTTCCACTTCTTCCTTGCTAAGGCCAAAAGGGATCCTCTCTAGCAGGTATTTGAGGGCTAGCTCACCCCCTATTGCTTCAGGTCTACTCTAATCGGTTGTTATTGATGTTATGTGTATATTCAATTGATGTTCGTTGGATTAGTGGCACGTGTGATCACATGGACTCGAGCTAGGGTGTCGACAAGGCCCGAGGAGGCTGTTTTAAGGCGATTTCTAGGTCAAAACGGTCGGTTTGGACGCCCCCGACATTTCGAGGTTGGTTATCTCGACTTCTACCACCAATCGGGTGCTCTCCTCCTATCTTGGTGTTATCGTGAGTATTATCGACATTTGAGTTGGGGTGGTGGGGAGAGGAGGGTTCTTGAAAATCGATTTCGCAAAATCACATAAGTCATACTCTACATTCCGTTAGTGATAGTACTAGTAGTTTTGGTTCTAGCCGATATTATTATAATAACCACCCCTCTAAATCCGCGGTTCCGACCACTTCTTCTTAGTCAAATGGTATCAGTAATGTTGCTAACCATCTTCCTGATTTTTAGAAATAGGTTTGGGAGTGATCTGAGAGGTCGAGTTGAACTCCTAGGAGCATCCGAGGGAATGAGGAGGGGTCGTTGGGTCTTGAGGCCAAATCAGAAATTTGTGTGGCCGACCTACCGATCTGAAAGTTCGAGTGTTGGGTTTTCACTTGCTCAAGATAACTTCTCCAAAACCTCTATACCCGCTGTATGATTGATGTTTTTGATTCCAGGCATTCGGATATGCTTGTTAACGTTAGCATATGCTTGGTTGGCATGATAGTGGCATGATAGGAGATGCTAGGGTAGGTGGATTGATGAAAAGAGTGATTTATAATAAGTATATATAGTTAAATTTATAATTTTAAATTCAATCAACTTAAACTAAACTAATTATGTTTCTATAAGAGTGAAGCGCTCAATCACTCACCACCATCACTATGGGATCCATGAATGCTTCCACACCTGCAACGCCACTGCCAGTCATGCCTCCTATATAAGCAGGTAAAGTACAACAAAACCAATACAGACCCTACCATACCTAAGGAGTTCCCTTAGCTAAATTTCGATACTTTTCATTGCTGTTGGCAGGACTGGCTATAGGTACTCTTGAGAGCGCTTGGTGCAAAGATA
>ARYC01012316.1:0-13882 GCA_000711775.1 Oxytricha trifallax | reverse complement strand
AATAATAAACCCAGCATAAAAGTTAAAAAATATTATAATAGTAGTTTATATATATGAACTATTAGAATTTAAAATTTTATAAAATCTTAAAGAATGTAATAAATGTAATTTCTTGTCTCAAAGTTAGTAATAAAAAAGGTTATTGCTTAAATATCACCATTAACTTTTCAATTTATCTTATTAAAAAAGTATAATTGATATAAGAATTATGTACTTAACTCATTTTATTTTTTATAATAAATAAATTAAATTGATATCTAAAAGATGGATTGTACACATGAACACCTAAACAATTCCATAAGTTACAGTGGTAAGTATAATATGGGATATAACTCAGCTTTAGTTAATAAGGGAGGATCAGTATTCTTAGAGAAATAGAGAACAAAAAGAAAATCAAGACAAGATGACTAAGAAGAATATAAATGTGGTATGAACATTGGCTCAAAATTTAAACACAAATTTATGGAACAAAGCCAACAGGTGAGGCATGAAATGAACGATTTAAGAGGTTAAATTGAGGAACTAGTCAACTATAAACAGCTCGTAATGCAACTCCACGATGGTGGAGTAATTGATCAAGAGGGCTGCCTTTTAAACTAGCAACCTAATCAATAGAATAATAACTTTATGATTTAAATGTTATTGCTTTTCGGGATTTAAAGTGATTTAAATCCAGATAGAATTAATTTATTTAATAACTTAAATTTTTTTTTTTACACAAAGTCTTTAATAAACTAATTGCTAAAATTATTTATCACTAAAATATAGCTTAATAGCTTATTTTATTTTCAATTACAAATAATTCGCAGTATTTCACCATGGGATAGTGAAAAAATGCCCCTGAAAGATTTTCTTAAAAATAATAAAGAGTAAAAAAGTATGGGGTAATACAAGTTTTGTAAGCTTATTATAAAGAAGGAATAAAAAAATGTACTATTTGACATATTTGTATATTCTATGAGGGACTTTAGAAATTTATTTGTAAATATTGTTAGCATCTTATCAAAAGTAGAATGATAATCTCTTTATATATTCATAAAACCAGTTCTGCGACAGCTTAATAGAGTCTATAGTTAAGTTAAGTTAAGTTATATAATTTAATTTTTATTACATGCTGTATTTTAGTTTTTGTCATAAAAAAATTGTAAGAGTTTTGTATAAAGTCTAAGAGTTTGTTAAAATTTTGTACATTTTGAACTATAGAAATAAACTAACAAAAGAAAAGATAAACTTAATAAAGCAGTCTTAGATTAGCAACAATAAGAGTCTCTTAAATTTAGGTGGATAAAATTAATGAAAAGAGAATGATTTTTTTCTCAAGATGAAACTAAATATAGCAGCTTCAAATACTATTTAAGCAAGCATGAATCTAGGTAATACAATTCAAAAAATGGGTAAAACTTCGAAAGCTAAATAAAAACTTAAATCTCCTCTGTCTGAGATTTAATGTGATGAGAACTCAGGCTAAACTGCATACTTTTTCAATAATAAGTAACCGCAGGAACTGAAATAATAAGAGTCAAAGCATTAGATACTGGAGCATTTGAAGAAGCAAGGCATGCTGGGAACGCAAACTTACAAGGATATTAAAATATAGCTTAAAAAAAGTGTGGCCATAAACAATAAATATGCATAAAAACTTGCTAGTTATTACCCTTAATTAACGAAAGGTTGATAGCAAGCCATCTACACCAGCAAATAAATAAGAAGACCAATAGTACCAAAAAAATTACAAAGCCAACCCTAACTAAGGGGGGATCAAATAATGATGAGAAGCTATAGTTCGTTAACCCATTAAAAGAATGGAAACTAAAGTAATGCTATTGGAATGGAAATGTAGTCCCTTGAGTCCGATTTAAAGCATACAAAATCAGAGTTATCAAGCATACAGAGTGACACAAGCTTTCCTGAACTTAATTAAATTGAAGACTTGATCGAGAAGAAATTTGGATAGCTTACATTGAAAGCTCGGAAGAAATAAATGAGCGTCTACTATAATAAGTGCAGGATTTTCTTCAAAATCCACAATTATTAAAATTGACAGAACAAATTAAGGAGGCTTTCAGTAAATTGACCAAGTTGGAATCCTACAATGCAGTTGACTTCGAGTAAATTTCAAAATAGGTCGCTGATGGACGAGAGGAGATTCAACAGACATTCTAAATATTGGTTGAAGATATAAAAAAGATAACCCCAACTCTCGGTGTTGCAACCCAAGCATCGTTTGCGAGAAACGTGAGGAGGATCAATGACAATATCATGGAGATGCAAAAAGTATTTTAGGATTCAACTTCAGATTAAAAAAAACAGAAGAGTAGTTGTAGACTGTATCAAATTAAAGTAATGAATAAATTAGTGGACTAGAAAGTCTATTAAGAAATGTTGAAAATAAACTGAGATTTTTAATGATACTTTCAATGAGACCATTGAAGAATGCAAAGGCAATATTACTAAAAATATGAATATAATTCATGAGAATATTGCAACAATTATACAAGAGTGACAAACATGTAAAGAAATTCGCTTAAGTATAAAAGTGAATAAATTAATATGTAATTATAGTAACAATCACAATCAAAGATAATGCCTTAATAACAATCAAACCAAACCAATAGCTTGAATATTTAAAATCCTGGCATTAGCATTCAAGACACAATAATGAAGAAGTACAATAAACATAACCCCAAAATAAAATTTATTATAATTGGGAATAAAAAGTATCTACATGATATCAACATTAAGCAGCTTATTCCAGTTGAAGATCAGATTAACGATTGAGAATTCATGATTAGTAGGAGGTATTGTTTTTTATTATATTTACTTACTTTATAACTTCTTTTACTTTGAAAATAAGATGATGATGGAGTTTTGGTGTTTTTGACAAATTTTAGAATAGAATTCTACCTGTTTTATCATTAAAAATAATTTAGTGATTACAATGACTTTAGTAAAACCAGTCAAGAAAATAAAGAAATATTTTTTTTCTCATTGTTAGCTTATCATGTTTTATAAAACACTTTAATAAAATGATTTTGATCATTTAAATTGCTATAAACACTATAACAACATCCTAATGAGTTTAATTTACGTCTTTTAAATAATCTTAAAACTTAATTAATTAAGCTTGTATTGACTCTATAAACTGAGATTAAACCATTATAGTACTTTTAACAACAAAAAAAGCATTTAATAAAGTTGTATTTGCATTTGTAGTCCAAATTTTACTTTACTTTCTTAGAGATAGCAATCGGTAAGAATTGAATATTTGGGATAACACGATAAAGTACATTAAGTTAATTTTCTTTCAATTTTGGCATTTGATTCAACAAAATTTGTTTGGGGACTATCAAAATGATGCACTTCTATCAAATTGGTCTTAAACTTTTCAAATTAATCTGGTACTGCATTTTTAATATAGGGATTCTTCTTCCATAAATTAAATAATATAATAATGTATAATGCCAAATCTATCTATTATTGAAATATAGTTTACCTATATGAGAGTCAAAATTAATTTGTGCTTTTATTTTAATTTATTAGAAAATAGAGAATTTTAACAATTTTATTTACAATATTGTAGGAATACATTCGATTTGGGAAAACAAATTATAATTTAATCAATTAATTTTCAAATTATTGGCAGTTACTTTTCTGGAACCTAGACAATATGGTACTTGTTCGATAGAGAATTTAAAATTAGCTGGACTTTACTATTGGCAGTACCCCTCTATCGCATTCCTGAAGCGAGATAACTCGACTTTAATTTTTGGTGATTTGTTTAGTTGAATTTAATGCTTAAATTAAAGTCGAGATATCTCGCTTCAGGAATGCGATAGAGGGGTACCGCCAATAGTAAAGTCCAGCTGATTTTGAATTCTCTATTGAACAAGTACCATATTGTCAAGGTTTCCAGAAAGTTAACTGCCAATATTTTGAGATTTTAATTTAATAATTATTATTCATTTTCCCAAATCAAATGTATTTTTTAAATAATAAATTGGTAATATTAACAATAGAAAATGAAAATCTTAAAAATCAGCTAAATCTCTTCCAATACACAATTTAATAACTTGTTCTGGCTCTCCTATTACTTTCTTTAAATTGTCATTTAAGTCTCTTTTGAAGTCTTTTCATTAAACCACCACCACTATTAGTATATTAGTAGGTTCGATCTATAAAAAATAATAATAGACATCTTCTTTGTAATTTGCACCTTTTTTTTTAATGACACTGTATATACTTTTAATTATTTATAATAATGTTAATCTAATTGTTATAACTCTATATATCTTAATAAAATATCATAAATGTATTAACTATTTGTTGTTTGCTATAATATATTAAAATTTATAATCGAAAATTGAAAAATCTTAATTAAATTGATTTAAAAATGTATAAAAAAAGATGACGGGTCATTAACGATAAATGTAAGTAAAAAACAAATATTTAAACTTTTTTATTTTTAGTTAGCCTACTTGGCAAATCTAAGAGTAGTGACTATCAGATATTTTAACCATCTGAGTGATAAGGCGATAAAGAAGAATGATCAAAATTAATCAATAAATGACAAGAAGAGAGCTTCTATAGTTTAAACAATTTTTAAATTTTCATTTTTTCATATCACTAATAAGTATTATAATTTTAAATTTTTTTTATTTTTTATTTAATTTTAAAATGTTTTATTTTAAACCTATTTATCATAAATAAATAGTATTAGTATACTAATTAATTGAAGATCTATTAAGATAGCCTTACATAAAATAAACATTGATTTTTTAGACTTGAAAAAGAATTGTGCTACGTTGTTTTTATTGAACAAAAAAGAAAGAAATTTGAATAACTCAAAATTAATCTCACTCCTACACCAAATATCGACATTAAATATGGATGAGATGTTTTAAAAGTTATAAATAGCAATTAAAGTTTGTAGAATGGTGATTATTTTTTATAATTCTTTCTATTTAAAAGAGCATTATTATTAAATTAGAAAGGTGAGATAATTTTTCTAGGATCTTCAAAGATGATTTCTATTACACTAAAGAATATCATGGTTGAAGGAGATAATAAGTTCAAAGATATTTCATGATTTCTTTATCGATACCTCAAAACTTAAAATTGTTCGACATAAGGAATTCATTCGTAGATTCCAAATTACAACGAAAAGATTAAAACATTTATATAATTGCCATTTTTGAAGAAATTAAAATTATTGTTTAATATCTTGATCCAACACTACTATATTAACAAGGATTTTGTTTTCAAATAAAAATAATATATAATTAAAGAATTTAATAAATGCTTTATCATTATATAATAACGCGCTTTATAACTCAAATAAATTATACTACTGTCTTAGAAATTATTTCAGAGTCCAGCAAATTATATTAAAGTTTACCATGCACTTAGGAATGTAAAACAAAATAAATGAAATGAACAAAAATTGGCTCTTTCAAAAACATTTATAAACTGACTTAAATTGCAATATTGTACTAAACCCTTCCTACTCAGGAGCTTCATCTAATTGATATCATTATTAATCCTAAGCGATATCATGTATCTAACTGTCTTCAACAGATTCCTCAAGATATCCCCGAAAAAGAATCTTTAATAATTTTCTTTATTATTTAAATAACTACTTATTTTATCTAAAATTTTTTATTAAACATTATTAAAATGACAAATATTTTATAAGTTATATCGATTAAACATGATTGATCTAATAAAATTTTATATTTTTGATTTAAAATTTAAATTTTCCTTGAAACGATTTCTATAACTTATAAAACCCCTTTAGTCAATTAAGAATGAAGATTGGGGATTAAGAGTAATAAAATTAAAATTAAATTCTAATTGGCGTAAATTATTAAAGTTTTGGCTAATTATTAAAACCATTTGCTCAAATAATTGTTTCTATTAAATAAACCAATCAGGGTTTTTAGCCTAATTATATTTAATTTCAGCCAATAATATATATATTTAAATTTTATTATTCTTAATCCCCAATCTTCATTCTTAATTGACTAACGGGGTTTATATTTAATAAATATTCTTTGCTCAAATGAATCAATGACTAATTTCAAAATATTTAGATATTTACTTTTAAAAATATCTATCAATATTAAATCCCTTATTTTTAAAATATTTAAATTCTTTATTTCAATATTCTAATAATAATACATAATAATTAACTCTATTGTAACTTTGTAACTATTATTTTCAATAAGTAATTCTTACTTTCCACTCAAGACCTATAATCTACCAAATTATGATTATCAATTTTCCAAGATTATTATCCATAAAAAAAGAGTATAAACGCAGAGCTACTATAATATTCATGAAATCTGATATATAGGTTTCTTTATCATTTAATTAATAAGCAATCATAATTGTTGAATAAAGTGAGATTTGGCTACTGTATCAATAGACTACACTTCTCCCTAATTTTTAACCTTTAAGTTCCAGAAACAAGAATTATTTAAGAAATAATCTAAGGACATAAAGAAGATAAAGTTGCCAAAAGATTAATACTGATACACGTTTTGTAGAGGATATTCTTAATGCAAGCCAGAAATAATCGTAATTTTAATTAAAGAGATAAAAAATTATACACTCAAGGATTTTATTATTAATTTTGATCAGGCAAAAAAGCATTTAATGCTTTTAGCAGCTCATACTTGTAAATCACTTAAAAATCTCCTCTCAAATTATTAATTTATAAATTATCTCTGGTATATTCAAATCAAATGTAATAAATAATGGAGTATCATAATAGTCATATTGTTTATAATAGTTCAACTAAATAAGAGGTGAAGTTGGCTTGTTCAATAGTAAAATTAGCCGAGAAGAGTTCTTAAACGGTTTGCATTATTTTTAGCAGCTTTATAAAATAAAATTTATATCTTCATAAATAATACTATTAATAAAATGATTTAAAAAATTAATAAAAATTTAAATAATTTTAATGCAAAAATAATAAATTAAAGAAATAGTTCCTCGTTACTGATAAAATATTTTATAATTTATGAAAATCTTTATATAATATATCAATATTAACATAAAATTATAATTTATTTAGAAACAATTCCAAAATGATATAATAAACAAAGCTATTTAATATTAAACAAAAACAACTGTCAAATATTATGATGAATAAAAAGAGAGAGTAATACTTTATTTCCAAATTATTAGTGAGTTAATTTGAGTAATACTAATTATTCAAAATTTATTAACTTAATTAAAAGAATATACAATTATAATTATTATTTATTTAATGTTAAAACTAGCTAAGGGCGTCATGCTAGATTAACTTAAATGGTATAAAATCATCTGTTGCCTATTTAATTCATTAAAATTTAATAAATAATGATACAAATAAGATCAAGTTAATTAGAGATAAATTATAAATATGGTTACATAAGGAATATTTCTAAGAATTTTTTATAATAATTATTTATAAAATAATAGAGCAAATTAATAAAAGAAATAAAGCAGACAAAATAAACTACTTGCAAATTCGATTAAAATTTAATCACTTTTATTATAAATTGAATCTATTAATATATAGTATAATTATAGATTTTTAAAAATATTTAATATTTTTAAAGATTTTAATATTCAATTAAATAAATTTTGAACTCCTAAAACAAGATAGTATCTCACCAGTTTTTTTAAAAATAAAATATTAATATAAATTTATTAATGCTTTTCCACCAGACATTCGGTCTGGTTTTTATTGTTTATTTCTTAATTAAATGTAAATAGACTTTAATTAAAAAATAACAGCGCCAATAACAGCATTATTATATATGATTAGTGGCGCACAATATATATTTATATTAATAACATAAATTTATATTTTCCTCAATAAGTTTAGAGTTTGTCTTTAAATTTGATATAGCAGGATGTAGTAGTGACTTATTTAAAATAAAGATAAAATTACAGCTTCATTAATCAATCAATCATATAACTAAGAAGTCTATTTACATAGACATTTCTTCCATTTGGAAGCCACATTAGCTATGTAAAGTTAAGTAAAATTTTTCATAAAAACAGCTGAAAATGAGATTAAATAAAAGTTTTTTATAAGATACTAAAACTAAAATTGCAAGGATTTCAAAATGTAACAATACTAAAAAGTATTCAACAACTGTAATTAATAGGGGACAATCTTAAAATTCTAATAAAGAATTAACTGCAGAAATTTTTTCACTTTTTCAAAAAGGATAAATAATATCAGACTAATGACAAGCGAGAAAGAAAAAATAATATTAAACGACTTTAAAAGATTAAAAACACTTTCCTTAAAAACTTAATCCTAAAATAACTATAGTAAAATTTGAAAGTCAAAAAAATGAAAAAAATAATTATTAATTCCCATGCCTTAATCATTCATATTACCATTAATCATATAAAAATTAGGGAAAAAAATATGTTTTATTTTAAAAATGAAGAGTTTAAAAAATAATAACTTATGAGGTAAATATATGAGACTGGAAAGTAAGAAGACAAATGAACCCTTCATAGTTGATTAAGCTCCAAGTTAAGTTTAACATTCCGAAAGCATCTCCTATTAGACGATTTTTATTCGTAAGTAAAAACACGAGAACACAACCATCATATATTCTGACGAATGGACATATATCATAAAAGTATATATTACCTGACCTTTCTCTAGAAATTTTAATTTTTGTGTGTTCTTATCCAGTCAGTTGTGAGATATTATCTCAAATATGGAAAACTGCTTTAAGTAAGAAAAAATAACGAAAAGAATAACCAACTAAAAATAATAGCAATCTATTATGTATAAACTAATCTAGTTCAAGTTCTACTTTAAAAGTCCATTCCTTGTTCATATAGAAGATGCAACCTTCACATAGATTGAGCCATAAATCAGAGGACATCTGTCAAAAGTCACTTTAATATCCTAACAAAAACAATCAAACTAGCTAAGTGACATGTACTTTATTAAAGAGATTGAGAACCATCTGCTTAAATGCTCCATTACACAATAAGACTCTACATCTATGGAATCTACTAAAAGCTTAAAGAAAAGTACAGGGAAGTTAAACCTCAATACTTCGACTTCCGATTCACTTAGCACCATTTTAGTTCCCTCATAGAAATTCACTATTTAGTAAAAAATACTTAAAGAAATTTCAGACAAATTACTTTGAGTCACCCTAATAAACATGACATACAAAGATATGGTTTCAATTTAATACTAAAATAATTAATTAGGGAATCTCCCAAATTATAATAAAGTCTGAGTGATTTTCACCACCCTACAAAATAGTAAATATTATAATAAGGCTAAGGATTCACAGCAACCCCTAATTTAAAAAACAAATAGAAATAAAATACCTAATAAAATAAAACTGGCCAAATAATTAACTCATATACTCAAATACCAATAAACCCCATTGTTTACTCATTAATAAATCAATATTATGAAATAAAAATACAACAAGCATTATTTAGTAACATTTAAGGATAAAATTTAAACATACTATATAACAATACATTTCTATAATTAATATAAAACCTTAAAGTTAACAACTAGTGGTGCTAAATCCACGACTCCAGTGACTGTTTATAAATCGCCTTTACATTTCTATTTACTGATTAATCAGTTTAAGATGAACTCCAACATCTTTCATTCACTGTTAACTAAGTAAGGAACTTCTTTGATTATATTTTGAATTCAAAGCAGATTATCGAATAAATTTAGTTCTTCAAAAGAGAGAGAGTTTTCCTGAGGCAGATATGGTTACTTAGATGATAGCTTTGTCAGAAAATGTTATTAAGTTTTTATATACAATTAAAGTAAAAATCAGAGAGAGATTAAATATATTAGATAATATAATTTAGAAATTAATCTGAAAAACTTGTATTATTATTATAATTAATAATAAAATGAAGAGATAGTATTTAATTAATATATAAAATGGAAAACATGCAAAAATAATTAGTAGTGAGTAAATCACTTAGGAATTTAAAAGAAAAAATATAATAATCAAATACGAAATTAGAGAGAGCTATAATCCTATACTTTTATTGCTTTGTCCCTCGCTAGTATGTTTTTTAGCTATTTTCTTTTGTTTTTTTTTTATATTTAATTATAATCATGCCTTAATTTGATTCTCTCAATTGAGTTGAACCTTCGACTTCCTGATGTATGTACTCTGAAAAACATTATAACTTTTTGGTAATACTATTAAAGTTATAGTCCACTCATCCTTTAGTCAAGTCATGTCATATTCACTTAAGTATCAATCTATGTCTTATCATCTAAAACTATTAGTATGTTTATTCTTATTATGTCTTAAGAATCTCATCTGGCTATTCGCTTCATTTATTAAGATGCTAAGTCTCATTAGGTTACACATATTTTTTGTGGTAATTTCAGTAGTGGTTCATCCCATAATTCCCTAATGCTCTCACTCAGCTAATTATTATACTCTTGCCATTACATTTTTTGTTATTGATATTCTTTTGCTTTTTTATAGTTTTGTTTTGTTTATTGGACTTGACTTTAAATAGCATTTTTACTACAGTATTGATAAAATAGAAAACAAAAATGAAAAATATATGTGAAATTTTAAAACATTTGTCTTTAAATATAATTATATGCAAATAAAATTATATTAATGTAACATAAGTGTGAAATAAATATGAGATTACAATGAAATAAATATGTATAAATAACAATTAGTGCGTATCTAATCATTCTAAATTTTCATTTAAAATTATTTCTTAAATCAGTAGTTATTTAGGAAAGTAGTTTGAAATTTTTGATTTATTATTTTTATTGATATTCTTTATTTTAATTGATTTTTGATTGTGAAATTTAATCAGCGCAAGTTGAATGACCTAAATCCGTTTTTATCAGACATTAGTATAATTTTATCAGATATAATTCATAGTAAGTTTTCAATTAGATTTTTTAAATCTGAAATATTGTTAAAAGTTTACTTGTTTTGAGTTATTTGATTAGAAATTAGTGTTATTACCAGAGAAGTTTTATCCTTATCTTCAATTGTTTTACACATTTTAGTTTTAATAAATGTATTTCGTATATTTAGTACAAAATTTTATTATTGTTCAATCATTTATGATCAATACTCTTTTTATCGTGTCATATTTTCTTTGTGTTCTTTTGGACTAGCTGCATTTTAATATTTGCTGTTAGGCTTTCTTTCGTTGTAATAAATTCATTAGTATTTTTATTAAAATACTCTTGGAGTTTTAATTGCTATTCTCTTAGATGTTTTCAATTTTGTAAATTTCTTCTATCTAAGATATTTAGTACTGTAAGATTATTGAATTTTTAAATCAAAATAAGCAGATGTATTCATTATTTATCATGAACTAAGTCTTTGATAGAATTTTTACTTCCTCTTCTTCTCATTCCAAGTTAATTTGAGCAGCTATTGCGAATTTAAGTTTATGTTCATTCCGAAATATGTTTCTTCATTCACTTAATAGAACTCCCTCTGTTTGTTGATTTTGAATTATTTGGCGTCTATCAAGATTACAGTCATTTTAATTTTTAATATTTAAGATTGTTAGTCCTTAAATTTGAAACATTCAAAACCCCAAACCCTTTCAGTAGTTTGATTGATAAAATTAGACTATTAGTGCATACTTTATTAGGGTTTTGATAGGGTTTATGTAGGGGTTAAATGTTTAAAATATTAGTATTTCAAGTGATTATATGCGAGGTTTGGGGTCAGTTTATGACAGTGAGTATATAGATTTATTGTTTAAATTGCGATATGGATGTGATGAATATAATGATCAACTCAAGCCTATCCTTAATTACACGTCTATAGCAAGGCTACTCCATAAATCTCCAGCAACTGTGAGGTCTCACTGTCTATTAGCATTGAATTTAAAGAGATAGCATCTTAATTCTAAGCCTAAGAGACCCTCAAAATTTTAGCAGCATCATTTCGATTATCTTATAAATGATAAGAATCTTAAATACTGGGCTCGCTTCTCTCTGGCCTAGAGAGCTGTGATGTTTCATCGCCAATTTCCTGAGCTTTACATCTCTGCTTAATTGATAGCTAACATATATAAAAAGAATGGAATTATCATACAAGACAGTCAATCGCATAAGAGAGTGATTGACTTTAATGTTCCATTTTATAAGGATAATTTAAATTATATATTCGATTAAATGTAGAGGGCTTAAGAGCATAATATAAATTTCATACACGCTGATGAAGCAATATTCACGTTTAATACCTTCATATCGAGGTCTTGGTATAAGAGGTACAGAAACATAGAAGTAAATGATTAAAAGGTTAAAGTTTAAACTCATGCTATTCTTGGTGGAATAAGCGAAGATAGTGGCCTCGAGTCTTATGTTATTCACCCTCGTTCTATAAAGACTGAATAACATATTAAGTTCTTGCAATAACTCAGAGATAAGTACGCTGACTAAGAGATTATTCTGTTCGTTGATATCTTTTCAGTTCATAAAACTAAAGACTCAAGGAAGGAATATGAAAGGCTTAACATAACACCTGTATTTAATGTTTCTTATAGCTCTCAGTTCAATGGAATTGAAATATATTTGAGCCTATTAAAAATTCATTATAAGAAATTTCTGCTCTAAAATCTGATGCATGATTTAAAGATAGATACAGTCGATTATATTAAGAGTGCTGCTAAAAGAGTCAGCGATGATAAAGTTAAAGTATGCGCAAGATAAGGGAGATTGTGTGTATATAAATAATTTTTAGATTTAAATGAATGAATAAGTTCACATAGTTAAATTGACGCATAAAGGGATATGGCTTCTCTTTCTTTTCTTTCTCTTAAGGTTTGCTTGGGCCTATGTTTTTCTTCTCTTAGTGCCAGCTCCTGCATCTGTGTTTATCTTGTCTGGCTATTATAAATCTTTGAAAAGTCTCTTACTATTCATGCTTTACTTGAGATTATCTCTCTCTGTTTAATTTGCTGCGCTCTTTCATCAAATGTATAGAATTGCCTAATTTTTCTATAAAATTAGAAGACTAAGCTTACTAGAAATGAATGGATTCTTCTGCAATTCCTATAGCCAAGTTTCGCTTATTTTTTTCTCCTTGCTTCTCATTTTCTTCTGAGGAGATGCTACAGCGTTTCTTGTGAGCTTCTTAAATTACTATATTTAAGTGCTCAGGTTTCAGAATTCCAAGGACGCCAAAGAAGAAGTATATCTCTGGCAACTTAATAGAAAGTTGCAGCTTCGATGGAAAGTAGAGAGCAACATCTGGATCACTCATAGCATCATTATGAATATTTTTTACAGAGATTTCAAGGTAGTTAGGTATCTCTATCATCCTAATTTCATTATACTTATATGCTTTATTCAATTCACTCAGTAAGGCTTTTAAGAATTAGATTTTAGTTCCCTCCTAAGTCGGCAAGAATAATTCAACTATCATGAAAAATATTAATCTTACTTAAGAACTTACCTTGATATACCAAATATCTATAAAGGTCCTCTTTACTTCGAAATTTTTCTATCAATCTTGAGATTAAATTCTCTTCATTGCATCATTCATAGACTCCATCTTGCTTCCTCTTTCTAGAAATGTTAATGAAATTATAAATTATGGATATCCATTCTTAGTTTATAAAAATCTTACTACTAAATAGGGAGGACCTACTGGAAATCAACCTTTAAAAGATATGAGGAGAAGCATTGAAAAACTTGTTTCAAGTTTCACAGATTGATTTCCATTTTTATCAATCTATCTCCATTAAATTGCTCTTAATAATGTTTAATTATTTTAGGAGGTCCTCCAAATCAAGTTCAAACTTAATTTGGAGGACCTCCTAGAGAAAAAACTTCATTAGGAGTATTTACTAAAGTGTCCTATACTCTACTATT
>ARYC01012315.1:0-13951 GCA_000711775.1 Oxytricha trifallax | reverse complement strand
GAAGAAAAGAAAGAGAAGCCAAATCCCTTTACGGGCAAATTTAATATGTGAACTTATTCATTCGCTTAAATCTAATACTTATTTATATACACAAAATCTCCCTTCTCTTGCGCATACTTTAGCTTTCTCATCGCTGACTCTCTTAGCAGCACTCTTAATAAAATCGACTGTATCTACTTTAAATCATGCATCAGATGGTAGAGCAGCAATTTCTTATAATGACCTTTCAATAACCCCCAATACAATTCAATTCCATTGAACTAAGGCCTGTAAGGAACATTAAATACAGGTGTTATATTTAGCCTTTCATATTCCTTCCTTGAGTCTTTAGTTTTATGAACCGACAAGTTATCAACGAATAGAATAATTTCTTAGTCAGCGTACTTATCTCTCAGTTATTGCAAGAATTTGATATATTATTCAGTCTTTATAGAACGAGGGTGAATAACATAAGTCTCGAGGCCACTATCTTCACTTATTCCTCCAAGTATTGCATGAGTTTAAACCTTAACCTTTTAATCATATACTTCAATGTTGCTGTACCTCTTATACCAAGACCTTGATATGAAGGTATTAAAGGTGAATACTGCCTCATCAGCTTGTATAAACTTTATATTATGCTCTTAAGCCCTTTGCATTTAATCGAATATATGATTTAAATTAACCTTATAAAATGGAACATTAAAGTCAATCACTCTCTTAATGCGATTGACTGTCTTGTAAGATATTCCATTCTTTTTATATATGTTCGCTATAGATTAAGCAGAGATGTGAGCTCAGGAAATTGGCGATGAAACATCACAGCCCTCTAGGCTAGAGAGAAATGAGCCCAGTATTTAAGAGTCTTATCATTAATTAGATATTTAATATGATGCTGCTAAAATTTTAAGGGTCTCTTAGGCTTAGAATTAAGATGCTATCTCTTTAAATTCAATGCTAATAGACAGTGAGACCTCACAGTTGCTGGAGATTTATGGAGTAGCCTTGGTATAGACGTATAATTCAGAACAGGCTTGAGTTATTCACTATATTCATCACATCCATATCGCAACTTAAACAATAAATCTATATACTCACTGTCATAAACTGACCCCAAACATCGCATTTACTCACTTAAAATACTAATATTTAAACATTAAACCCCTACATAAACCCTATTAAAACCCTAATAAAGTATGCACTAATAGTCTACTTTTATCAATCAAAAACTCAATCAAACTACTGAAAGGGTTTTGGGGTTTTGATTATATTATAAGCGTTTTATGTCCTGCTAGTTTTGGCTGAATTTCTCATTGATGAATTTATTTTTGATGAACTTTGTAAGAGTAATTACTCTTTAATCTTTCTACTTATAATTTTAGATGATTTTGGTCTTATTTTCGCTTAGTTAGTGCTTAATGATACTTTAGTAGAGGCTTTTTAAAGTTTATAATTCGTAATTTAACTTTTATTTGAAGCAGATTCTTTGATTTCACTTAACTTTCGAGAGTCATTAATTCCTTCACCTGATTGTTCAATAATATTATCTTTCAATCGAAATCTTAAGTTTTATGATTTATTCAATTAATGCCTCACCTATGTTTGAGGTTAAATTTCTTTATTTGTTAGCACATTTTCATACATCTAATCTTAATATCCTTTAAGTGAGTACCTCATGTTTTATTAGTTTTACTTATCAATAATTTCTCTCTAAGATGTACCATAATTCTAAAGCCTTCTCATTTTCTTTTTTAACGATAATTTGGCAAAAGTATCATCAAACACTATAGAATCATCTACATAGCAATAACCGTAGTTTAAATTAGTTCCTTTTCCTATCAATGGTTCGTTAGCCTATAATCAAATACTTTTTAAATCGTTGGTGACTGTGTATTTTGATTACCTTCCTTTTAGAACTGTTTATTTTTTCTAGTATAGTTTTGAAATTCTAAGTATCGTATGAACCAGGCCCTGTTTACACACTGACAAACATGTTCTAAAAAAAGAAATATAATGATATATTGCTTTTACATTTGGTTATTGAAACCTTCTCTCATTTGAAAAAGTGGAAAACCTCTCATTTAATGATTGATGATATTTGTCTTTAGCCAACTCCAAATTAGTGCCATCGTGTTTTATCTAAGGATATAGAAACTCTCCTGTGCGTTCTTTTGGTGATCTGAATTTTAAGTTAGTTGGTCTCATTTATTCTAGCTGTTTTATAATTATAAAGAATATTAAATTAAAGTAAAATAATAAGATAAGTTAAACCAAAACTTTTGCTTTATGTTTAATAAATTTAATCTGAAATATAATATTCATAATATTATAATAATAAAACGAATATGAAGAGTAAATTGGTCTTGAAAAGGAAACCGTAGATCCTCAACATTATTAATTCTAATGACCATAAACTAAGTTAAATTGATATGAGAGATGTTGGATATCACAGTAACAAGGACCATAATTTCTTAAGAATTAGAGAAATTACTTACATTTACCAAAGAATGAGTAAATGATCAAAAATATAAAATACAAAATATATGCTCATATTAAATTTTAAATCTATTTTGATTGTTTATTATCCTATAGCGAATAAATCTTAATTTTAAAGAGTAAACATTGTTTTTAATAAAATGTATTTCTAATTAGATTATTAAAGTTTAAAGTATAATAGGTTTTTATAAAAACTTATTAGAATTATTTTTATTATATATTTACTAATCATATTGAATGAATAATTATTATATTTATATGACTATAAGTTATATATATAAATGAAAGTTAATATAGTCAATATTAAAGTTAATAATTAATGACAAGCTAACGCAAAATCTATTTTTTAGAATTAGCTCGTCTATTTAAAATGATATTTAATTTAATAATTATAGAAAATCTATATTTTTGATTATTAATTATGACTTACTTAAATATTAAAATTTTCTCTAAATAGTTTCATCCAGTCATTAAAACTCCTCTCAAAGCTCACCAGGAGTAAGAAAATTACAAGAAAATGGAGTAGGCAATTTAAATAATGGAAGTAGAGCAGACTAAAAAGAAAAATCTTACAAGAGGCTTAAATAACTGCGAAACCCATAGTTTTAGCAAAGAAACAGAAACTCAGTAATAGATGAAGATTAACTGCTCGTTCAGTCTATCAAGTCTAATCAGCAACTACTAGGAATAGGTAAAATGGAAGGATAGAGCAATACCAGTCAGAAAGTTGACAGTAGTTTAAGTAACTATCATACTAATATGCTTCAGAGAAGGAAGTCCATTTAATAAAGCAATACTAGGCCTTAATCTGTGGCAAATGTAAACTCTTACACAAATTAGAGTAAGTTAACACCAAATTAATAAAGTATTTATGGAAATGCTCAAAAAGACTAAGCCAACAATTACAGTTAAGCTACAACTTCACATCATAGAAAGCATAATAGCATGAATAACTTCAACTTTAATAATCATGATAATGGTTTTAAATAAGCATTTGAAAATCAAGACAATAAATAGCAACCAATTTATCTTGGCTAGTTATTAGGATCAATTCAATTATAAAGCTCAGCAACTTCACTAAAGTCTTTGAATTAAAAATTTAGGGGTAAACAAATATTTATTTTGAGTATTTGCATAAAATGAATTTGTTTGATTTGCATTTGATTTAACTTCAAGATATTGATAAATTTCATTTAATTTAAATTAATCATCTTATGATTTAATAATCTTATGATAATAAATAAATGAGTGATTTCTTTATTGGGGCAATAAATACCTCCATAATAAATTTGAGTAAATCTTATGCTAAGATTCGAATCAGCCTTCTCTACCTAGATTGTCAACAAATTTTACTAATTATTTGTAATTTATAAATCCATTTGTGCACAGAGTAATAGGGAATTTTGTAAAACATAGATAGGATTACTAACCATCTAGTAACACTTAATCCTTCGAAAAAGTCAATCTAGACTATGGAATATTCTAGCAATCCCTGAAACTCGTTGATCATAATAAATTTGTCAATAAGTTGAGAAAAATTAGGTCAAATTAAGCGAGCCCTCAAAACAGGTATGGATAGTATTAAGATAATATAAACGACTGTGAAGTCAAAGAGTTTGAAATTAAAAATGAGGGTGTACATTAAGATAATAATCAGCAAGAGTGCTATATCGCAGGTATGAAAATAAAACCTAAAATCAAAATTAATCTGAACAATAAACATAGAAATGGACTTTTCTAGCCATATAAAAGAGATGACACTGGAAAATCATCTGTCTTTAGTGCTAACCAACCACTATTTAACTTGAAAAATAAGGGATAAAAAGACAGTTCCTTAAAATAGCTATAATTCTCGAGTGGTCAATCTCACAGTGAAGTGAGAGATTAGGGTCTTGGGGTTTATAATATAAATTAGGTTAATTACTACTGTTTAAAATGTAATTTATAAACACCTACTTGCTTGAATATTAATTTACCAGTTTTTAATGATACTGAGAACACCCTTGATGATTAAGAGTGCAGATTAAAAGAACTAAATAAGATTCCAAATATCAATAGCTATCAAGTCTTCACTTAAAACAAAGAAAATATTAAGCTAAGCGATCAGATAAGAGCTAATGAATAGGAAGATGATGATATTTGTGTAATTAGTGATTTTGGTAAACTGAACGAAGAGACTACACCTATTATGTCAATGATGATGCATAAATATAACTCAAGTTTTTACACATCAACCAATTAAGCTTAAAACATAAACAATATCAATACAGTAAACACCTTAAACTAATCATCCACTACTAAAAATGCAAATCAGGAGAATGAAAAACATGGTCAAATTAAAGATTTTGAGTTAGAAAGTGGGAAACATGGTGGTAATATAACTGTAAAGAAATCCAGTAAATAAGTCATGACGTAGCAGCAAAATTAGAGTCCAATTAAGAAGTGGTTGAGAGAAGAGAAATATCATTTCCAAGGCATTAAAGTTGAAATTACCAAGAATTAAAAGAAAATATGAGCATTAATATATAACAAGAATTTTCCACTGATTTATTTCATTAACAAATTTGCAATATATCCTTTCTTGAAAAAGACAATTAAAGAGGATGGTAGATAAAATATTTGTATGTTAATTAGTTCACTTATTTTATTGTTATGGAAAAATTGTTATGAACATTTGCTACAACTATGCTAACTCATTATTGTAGGAATACATTCGATTTGGGAAAATGAATTAAAATTAAATTGATTAAATATTAAAATCATGGCAGTTATCAAATCCAAAGTGATTCAAAATTCAAAAATAAATGAATTCTACGGAAGATCCCGCAATTTAAGCTGGACTTTACTATTGGCATTATTCTCAAATCATCCAGGTAAGCGAGATATTTTGATTTTTAGCTAACTCCCAAAAATAGTATAATGGGTATTTCTCGCTTAGGCCATTAGATAAATTCAATATAGCAATAATAACCACCGTCTCATTTTTAATGCGCTATCCAGAGAGTATAATATTGTCAGGGTTTGGAGACATTTTCAAAAAATATAACTGAAGGTAATTAATAATTAATTAATTTTAATTTTAATTCATTTTCCCAAATCGAATGTATTCCTACAATATTATTAGTAGATTTGATTCAATATACCATATTTATGTTAGATTTATTTCTTGGTATTCCTGATGGTTATTTGTTGATCAGTTAATTTATCTCTGGATGAGCAATCAAAATATGTTTAAATTTAAATTAATCAGTAGAAGTTACGACACTTTACTTTCTTGAATTCATGTTTATAGAGGGAAAGTTGCTGATATTACTTTTTTAATTTATTTAATTTGCCTTAGAATCCATATCATTATAAAAACTATAAAATTTAATTTATCATTTTGTATTATGACTAATCTAATTTGGTGTCTAATAAAATTATCATAAGTTAAAATTAAATACTATGATTGAGTAATAATCATATGATAAAGTACGATTTAAAAATATAAATTTTATTGGAATTAATTATTAAAATTAATTTTATTTGCAGTCATTTTTAATTCATAATTTACAGATATATAATAAATTATCTTATAAATCATTATTAAGTTAAATTAATTGGCATGATATAGCTATTTTTATTTTATTCTAAAACAGAAATTTGAGATACTTAAATTTTCTGATTAAATAAAATAAAGGGTATTGATTATTTTTATATATTTGTTATGCAAGTTAAGAAGATTAAATAGTCTTATTTAAATAATTATTAACAGATCCTTTTCTTTTATTGAAAAATTGAGATGTTATTACCATTTAATTAGAGTTACCTGAACTTTATTGGCTATTAATAAAAAAAAAAATATTTCATATTTTATTAACAATTTGGACTATAAAAATGGAATGAGGAATGCGTTCTAATAATACCTTTTCGTTGTTTATAAATATTCTTAATTATATCTCTCCTCTGGATTCTTTCTGAATCAATCTGCGTCGACATTCTTTTTGAATCCATAATTACACTACTAGTCTCAAGCGTCCTACAATTATCAATGTAACTCTAATTATTAGGGGAATTTTTAGTTGTCTATGCTATGTTCTATCTATAATGTCTATTTGTGTTCAGAGATAAGGATGGAATTGTTTCATTTAATAGAGTAGTTGGGGGGAGGAAGTTTCCTGCCCAGTCTTATAATACAAAATAAATTTAAGGGAAGTTTCCTGCCAAGTAAAATATTTATATTGATTTTTATTTTTTTTTGTTGCAATAATGTTTTCTTTGACAACAACTAAACACTTATGAGTCTTTCACTGCTCGGAATCAGATAAATTTATGAAAGGATTTATTTTAATTTGTTTTTATTCACTTCATTACCATTAGTATTTTCTATTTGCCACACATTAAAACTTATTAAAAAAAAATTATTGGCACAAATTTTATATCAAATTCACATAATTAATCCAATAATATTATATGAGTCAACAGAAATATTCTATTATTTTTAAACTTTAATAATTGTTTTAATTGTCCTCTTATAAGATACAAGTTCAAGAAATTTTATATTATAGTTTCAATGTATAATTTATAAAAAATATATATTAAAAATTTGCTTGCCCGGAAACTTCCCTCTTGCCAGGAAACTTCCTCCCCCCCCGAGTAGTTTATTGGCTCCTTGTATTCGAAAGATCAACACTTTAGCGTGTTTGCAATTTATATCTTTGATTTTAAACTTAATCATAAACAAAATATCTAACAAATTTGTTGTTAAAAAGTTTATGAGGTCCTTCTTTATTACAGCTTGCTAATTTAGCCATTAATCTATTGTTCTCTCACTATATAGATAGATAAATAAAACATGGAATACTTACTAGATTTAAACTGCTTAAAGCCCATATTCATCGTCACAGACGCTGCCACATCCTTGCTCTGCATAGCCACTGGATAATGATTAGTTTCTGGTTGAATCAAATCAAGAAGTATATCCTCAAACTCATCCTCCATCATTCTATAAATCATTAATCATTTTGGAAATAATTACATATGATGTTGAGAGAATATATCATTCTTAGCAAGATGGTGAGTATCGTCAAATGTTCGATACTCACTGTTAGACTCTTCTTATATTACACTGTCATCTTAATTGAGAAACAGAACATCCTTAGATTGAGTATTATTGATTGTCATATTTTAATTATAGCTAGATTTCAAAAGAGAGTCCTTAATTTTATCAATAGACATTTATTAATTTAGACATTGCATGAATTACTGCTATTGATGTGTTGAGTTATAATGTTAAGTTTAGAATAGCAGACTATCTTCAATCTTAATCTTTGATTGAGGAGTCGTTAGAATGAATTAAGCATTTTTAGAACAGGGAAAGAATTCTAAGGACGTTTGGAGTTGAGGTTTTTTCCTCTCAGTTGAAGTAATTGATTGTTAGTGTTTTTAAGATGGCTAAGACTACTTTGCTTTTCGTAAATTATTCATTGTTTTATTATGATTTACAAATATATTCAATTTTTTTTATTTCAATAATTTTTTTATGAGATATATAATGATTATTATTTATAAAGATCATTCAGAAATTAATTTTAAATCAATTTTAATCGTAGGATCTTAGTGTTTAGAAATACTAAGCAACTTTTGCATCACTTTAGGAATACCTAAGGATCCAAGGGTGAGCCATGAGTTAAATGCTAGATGCTCTCTCTTTAGGATCTTTAATTAAACATTTTTCAATAAAATCTCTGAGCTCTGGTGTAAAATTTGCACTATTAGGTACGTTAGGGGAGGGCTTATTTGCAATTAAATTGTGCATTTCTAGGAAATCCCTAGTTTCTGGATATGGGAACTCGCCAGATATCATTTCTACAAGAACAATGCCTAAACTCCAAATGTCTCCCTTTGCTGAATAAGTTTCACCTTCCATTCTCTCAGGGCTCATGTAAGTCAGTGTGCCTACAAAAGTCTTAGCTAGACCTCCTGTTTCATCAAGCTCAGTGGCAATACCAAAGTCTGTTAGTTTTGCTATACCTTATTAGTTGACAAGGATGTTATCTGGCTTGATGTCTCTGTGAATTTACTTTTTGCATATGTTTAGATATGAAAGACCACATAGAATCTACTAAGCAAGCTTTGCCATCACAGCTTCTGGAATGAGGGGTTGACCTTTTTCCCAATCAGGATTTTTATTTGCTAGTTTAATTATGCTTTTCAAACTACCCATATCCATATACTCTAAAGCAACTTTGACTGCTCCTTCTTCATACAAAGCTCCACAGAACTCTACCAAGAACGGACAAGAATTTTTCTAGAGTGATCTTAAATCATTAATTAACTAATGTCTCTTGCCTTTGTCAAAAGCATTAATTGATTTTATAGCCAAAACTCTTCCCCTAGGTTTATAAATTGCTTTATAGACATAGCCACTAGCTCCATTACCTATAACTTCCTTCATTTCTAGATCTTCTTTCGCTAAGTTTCCCACAATAATCTAACCAGTTGATAAGTTTCTCATACCTTCTTTGCCAATCTCATAATCTTCCCTCATAACTTTAAGACCTTCACTATTTAGCTCACAAGACATAGAGTTATGATCTATACTCTAATCAAGCATGAGATTTTTGTGATTCTGAGCTTATGGTATGTTCTTATCTTGCTTTTGATGAGTTTGACTTATACTATTATGTGATTACTGTGATTAATAAGCATTTTGATTAATTTCTATGCTTTGCTTGTTAATCATATCTTGATCATCCTCTTCATCGTTTGAATCTACGTTTTAAATTTACAATTGAGGTTTTTTCATTTGAATTGGATTCTTTTATTTTTAAACAGTCTAGTCTTATTACTAATTTAAGATTTGAGTATTGTTTTAAGAGTCAACATTTAGTTATTCAATTTAGTCAGTTGAGGAGTCTGGTTGGACTTATTATTATAAATCACTTTTGTTCTAACTTGAAATATCATCATCAGATACCAGAAGATCCAGTTTCAAATTTCTTTTGAACATTTTTAATTAACTTATTATAAATATACAATCAATTTATTTTTTTATTGACAACTGATTAGGAAAAATTTAAGGATTTTTATCAAAAATACTGTAATATTGATAAAATATAAAAGAATAGGAAATAATTTATACAAAATACAAAATAACTGACTTGAATTATATAAAAAAAAGAATAGTTTCAATTTAAGTAAAAATAAAATGAAATATTGAGATATATATATATATATAAATATAGAATATTCATAATCAACTGTCATTTATTTAATTTTATTTGTTATTTACATTTTGGATTTTTCAAAATAGTTCTATTTTAGCAGACAAGGAATTCATTCTTAAAATAGTCAATAAATTTATTAAATGATATTTGAAATAATACTAACAATAGAGCCTTACCTTTAAGCAAATATAAAATATTAGCATAAATGAATATAAAAATCCTCAACTTATTCATAAATTTCATCCATTAAATAGTTTGAAAGACAAAGAAAAATAAGCTAAAAATAAGAATAATACACTTTATCTTAGAAAAATGGTTTAAAAATTAAAACAAAATAGTTTTATTATTGCTTCAATAGCTCTAGATGATGAAACCTCTCTCCATTATTTTTTTCATTTTGATGAAGTAAATACTTTCAGATTAAATTAAAAATTATCTCAATTTTAAATTTCAAAGATTTATGGACGATTATAGAGGTTGAAATAAATTTAGTGAATTTTTGAGAAATTAGGATCGTTAAACTATTGATATTATAGACTTTGTATTTTTATCAAAGAAATCCTCATTAACCGAATCTTTCAGCTGTTTTGAGATACTCAACCTCCTCTTCAGTGCTCTCTCTTTCAAGCACTTCGTTTCTGTGAGGGTATCTTCCGTATTTCTCAATAACTGAGGAATGCTTAACAGCGTAATCTTTGACTGCCTTTGCTAGATTTTTTATTTAGTCTGGGACGTCAGGGATTTAATTCACTTTATCTATGGTCAAGTCACAGAGATGTAAAGCTTTCTTCTGGCTTTCTAAAGTCTCGTCATGCTCGTAAACTTGCCTAATATTAAATACTTAAGTTAAAACATCAAAATAGTTTATGGTAGTATGATGAACATTTAGTCTTAAATACCATAGGATAGGAACTCCTCGTCAGATATGCTTTTTGCAATAGACAAAGCGATGTGGTCATAAGAGAATGCTTGCTTATTTTTTCTGAAACAGTTTCTGGTAAACTAGTCCAAAAGTATGATATTCTTTATAAATAATCTATTATAAATTAAATTTAATAACATTTAGTTTATCAATTTATAATTAGATAAATTTAGATAAAATATTAATTCTAATTGTCTTTTTTCAAATTAAAATGAGAAAAAATATAATAAAATTTCATGAAAAATTCAATAAATAAGTCCAATAAAATATATAATTTTCTAATAATATTTCTTAATTCATTGTTTAAAAGAAAGACTTCCAAAATTATAAAAACGATCTTTATTTAATTTAATTTCTAAACTAGCTTATGTTTAGTAATAGCAGCTACTTTGCCATCTCTATCTGTGATCCATGAGTTATACTCACCTCTTTCAAACTTAAGAATATCTTCTTTATAGTTTTCAGTAATTAACTAATCCATTTCAGCTGAGGAACCAAACCATTTTCTCATTGAACCCGGATCCATTTGCATATTTCTATCGTTTCCTTCACCATACCAAAACTTAAGAATTTCATTAATTCTTGATCTTTGCTGATCGTCAATTAGGGCTTCCATTTGTTGAATGTATTTTTAGAATTTTTATAAATCTTTATAATACTTTTTTTAACTTATCCACGTAATTGTTTATGATTTAAGTTTTATTTATAATAAAGATTTAATTCATTATCCGTATCTCTGTGCATCTTTGAGATATTAAATTTCTTCCTCTGTGTTTTTTCTTCCAAGAACATCATTTCTATAAGGGAATCTGCCAAATTATTCAATAACTTATAAATGCTGATATGAGTACTTTATCATCATGTTTATAGCCACTTCTGCATCATGCATTCCACCCTGCTTTTCTATATCATGGCTTATATTTTGTAGAGCATAGTAGCACGAGTACTAATCATCTAGATTTTCTGAATGTTCAAGTGGCATTAAAATAAATACCTTTTCAAAATTCTTGTATGGTTGGAAGAGCTAATTGTTTTACAAGATGTGTTTAGAGGTTTTTAGTGCGATGTGGTCATAGTCAAAAGCTTATTTCTTTCGTCTATGTATATTTCTTGATAGTTAGTCTCCTAAAATTATAGACGCTAATCTTCCTTAATAATAAAACCCTAATTATATTTAAATGTTTTAATTAGCTAAGAGTAATAAATCGAAAATAATGATTGATTAAATTCATTATAAATTATCTATTTTAATTTAAAACGATTAGGGTTTTAAATGATCATTTAATGTTAAATTATTTGAATATACTAAATTTAAAAACTAAGATAATATCAATTAATCCAGTCATTGTATTCTCCATTTTTCAGATTCTCCAAATCATTTGCAAACAATTATTTAGCCTCTTAATCGAATTATTCTGTACTATTGAACCATTTCCTGAGTAACTAAGCTGGAATAATGGTATGCCTATCATAATCCTTGCTAAACCAAAAATCTAAGATTTAAGTTATTTTATTTCTGTGAGTAGTTTTCAAAGAAAGAGCAGGTTAAGTGAAATGACATTTACTCAAGTTTAAAATTAATGACATTTATAAAAGTAACTTATTTTAAATTATTAAAATCTTTCTTCTAATTTTATTTTAATAGTTATTTAGTAATTCACAAAAGTATTGTTAAATAATTGAAATTTGTTAAAGAAATTATTTTTGATTTAAGATAAGATAAATTTGATAGAAAATATAATTATCAATGTCATTGAAGACTTTCTAATGGTTGAGGATGAGCAACTTCAACACTTTGAATTGATTAGGGAATGTTTTCTTTAATGTAATTTTAGTACCAATATGCAGAATCTTTGATTTTTCTCTCATTTGTATTCCAATCAATATAAATTAACCCAAATCTTGCACTGTAACCACCACCCCATTCAAAATCATCTAAGAACGACCAGGCAAAGTATCCTTTCAACTTAACTCCATCTTCAGTTATAGCTAACTTTATGTTGTCAATGTGGCCTGACATATAATCTATTCTTGGTTGATCATGCAAATCATCTCCACAGCACATGTATCCATTCTCAAATATGTAAATAGTTTCATGGCCATATCTGTTGTCAAGCCATTTCAAAAGCTTTCTCAATCCTTAAGGATATACATGAATCCAGGCCATTGAAGGTCCAAGTCTTTCTCCAAATTTATTTGAATCAAAATCTTGGCATCTATGGTCAACTGAGTAATAAAACTCAAAATTAAAATATTAATCTACTCCAGGGATATTACCAAAGTGAGTATACCTAGAGAAATAATAATTGAGTCCAAGGAAGTAATACGATCCCTTTAACATTTGTTTTTCTTCATCTGTAAATGATGGCAATCTATTTCCAGTAATAAAGTCTTTCATTATTTGAGGATAATCACCAAATACTAGTGGATCATAGTAATATGCATACTCCCAAGTCAATCTTGTAGTAACTGCATCGATATCAGCTTAACTGTTGGGATCCCATGGTTCGTAGAAAGCAGAAGCTACATTCAAAACCCCAAAACCCCTTAGTGAGGTTTATAAGTGCTTTGATTTGTAGGGTATAGTTGGGGTCTTATTGGGGGTTAGTAGAGAAATTAGGTCAAATTGCAAAATGAGAAATAGAAATTAGCAAAATTTAGGGTCTATTTATGATGAGTAATATTTAGATTTACTGCTTAAGCTTAGGTATGGTACAAGTATTAATATAGACTAAGTCAAACCAGTAATGAATTATTTTGCTATATCAAAGCTCCTGCGCAAGAGTGCCTCAACAGTTAGGTATTGTTGCTTGTTGGCTGTTTAGCATTATTATTCAGGCACTTGAAAGCATCCTGCAAGAAAATAAAAGTTCTCACAGCACCATATTGACTCCCTCTGTGACTCGAAGACTTTAAAGTATTGGGCACACTTTCCACTAGACTAGCGAGCTGTGATGTTTCATCGCAAGTTTCCTGACATGCGTATCTCTCCTTAAACTATAGCCAATATTTATAGAAGAAATGGTATTACTTTCAAGACTGTCAACAGAGTGAAGAGAGTGATTGATTTTACAGTAACATTTTATAGTAATAATTTAAACTATTATATATGATTAAATGCAGAGAGCTATTACTAATAACATCAAGTTCATACACGCTGATGAAGCTGTGTTTACCTTCAACACCTTTATTAATAAAGTCTTGGTATAAGAAGTATGATAATATAGAAGTCTACGATTAGAAAGTAAAGGTTGTAACCCATGCAATATTAGCAGGTATTAGTGAAGACTTTGGCTTAGAAAGTTATGTTATTCATCCTCGCTCTATTAAGCGAGAGTAGTACATA
>ARYC01012313.1:0-18169 GCA_000711775.1 Oxytricha trifallax | reverse complement strand
GATCATGCTTTTTGTATTTCTGTATAGCATCTTGATTACTCGTTTTAGGATTTTGATTTTGAGCATTTAAGCTATTAATCTTTTGTTATTGAATTTATGGTTTTATGAATGATTATGATTGTTGCTATTGAACTGGAGTAGCTTATTCTCTTTTTTACATTATTGCACGCTTTTATATGTTAGTTACTCGAGTATTTATTGTTTTAATATTTTCATAAATTATGTTCATGCTTTTAGTAATGTTTTCTTTGCACTCTTCAATCGTCTCATTGAAAGTGTCAACTACACACTTCAATTTTTTCTACACATCTGCAATATTTATTTCTAGTAGATTTACTTATTCACTATCTTAGGCTGTTAGGATTTTTAAGGTATCTTCCATATTCTTAAAGCCATTAGTTGAATCCTACATTGTTTTTTGAAGTTCCACTATTTAGTCATTGATCCTTCTAACATTTCTTGCCATTCAAACTCTCACAATTTCTAATTTCATGTTTGATTATTAGCATAGAATTATATCTATATCCTTAACAAACTTAGTTGTTCATTAAAAAAAAGGATATACCTAAATACAAAAGACATTTTAAGATAACTGATTTTTCTTCAATTTCGATTAGTTGAATGGTGTGAAGTACTTTGACTTTATTTTGTATGAATTTCTAAAATTTTTAGATAATTTTGTTGCGGGATTTTATCACCAGGTTGTGGTGATTTTTTCCCCGTCTAATAAATATTTTTGGTATAATTCTTTAAATAACTCTGTTTTCTAATGATTTCAATCATAGACAAAACATAAAAATGCTGCTTTGTAAAATTAAAAATCTTATTTATAAAATTAATAAAGTTAAGCTAAATAAGAATAACATTCAAACCTAAAAGCTAATAGTCTCATATCATAAAGATGTTATTCTATTGAATAGACTACTAATTCAATTGGTTGCCTTCTTAGTCAATGACTCCACCATCGTGAAGTTTCATCATGAGCTATTTATAATTGACAAGTTCATCTATCTAACTTCTTAAGTCATTCATTCCGTCTCTTACCCGTTGGTTTTGCTAAAAAAATCTGTGTTTAGACTTTGAGCCAATGTGGAGACTAGCTTTCTGCTCTTCCTAGTCATTTTGCCTGGATTTTCTTTTAGAACTTTGTCTAATAAAAAGGCAGATCTTCCCTTGTTTGCTATTTTTGAGTTAAATTATAAACTTGACTTACCACTGTAACTAATGGAATTGTTGAGGGCATCTAAAAATTAGGGCTTCATGTGTACAAAATTGTTTCGTGAATTATCAAGCCTTGCTCGTCTTATTCCTTGGCTCTCAAAATTATCTAATTAATTCCTTCGGTTTCAAAAGTCAAGAGAATATCAGTGATCCACTTTTTATCTAAATGGAAGCAATCCATTTAATCTGGCAAATGCTTCAATATTGAGGGCTTGTCTTCAGCATACGATAAAAAATCGTCAGCAGTAAGTCCCTCATTCTGGGGGATAGCAGAAAGAATCACATCGCTTCGTTTCAAAAACTATAACGAAGTCTAACAAAATATAGTACCTCTTTTTATCCTGTGAGAATGCTTCTGAAAAAATAAATGTTTGAGCAGTTGAGTGTGGGGCAAGTATGCCTCACACTCCTATGTGAGAAAATCGTAGAGTTCTTTCTTAGAACCTATTTTAGATCTAACTTCACTAACATGAACACCCTGCAGATTGTTTTTCATCGTGTCTTATTAAATATAAATACTTTTATTTTTTATTACTAAGTTTAATTAATAGGTTAGTGATAATAATTGGTTATAGTTTGTTAGAGTTTTAATCTCTCTTAAAGTTTGAATTTATATTGCCCTACAATGATTATTCTATATAGTAATAATTTTAAATTAAACTTAAAAATTATCAATACATGATATGGAGAAGGTTAATCTTCAGAACTTTAAATAATCAGACATAAGAGATTTTTGCATTCAAGCAATTAGAGATAGCAGTCACAAGATGAGGAAGATGAGGTTTAACTTTAAGATTCTGTGAATGAAGAGAATATCTAAGATGAGTTAGTTTACTGTAAAACAACTTGCTTGATGTCTCCTGATGACATTGAAGTTGATGATTAAAAGTTAATTTCTTTAACAAACTCTCACATTCAGAGATTAGATGCGAGAGTATTACTCAACATAGAAAACTAAATATTTAATACCTAAATTATTGATCCCAAAATAATTTTGAATACCATGGAGGGTGATAATAAGTAAACGAGCGCTATAAGCGACGAGTAAATCAATGCTTCTCTGTTGCTAATCCAAGAACTTAGTTAAAGGAGGTCCATGAATAGCAATGCAGTAACCAGACATCTTGATTTCTTGAGGAGACTAGGTGATAGCGAGATTGGTTTTTTCGGAGTTTTCTACTTCAGGACTGCCACGTCACGGAATTTGCCACGTCAACTCACTCAGATAGTCTACGTCACGACTAAGATTGATGGTTTGATTTTAGTATTAAACAGTGATATGTTAAATTTATTTGATTTTAAATCATTCATCATAGCAATGCAATGAATAGTTGATTTTAATTGTAAGTTCTTATGGAAAGCCTCTCATTTTCCTAATTAAGACATTCAACAGCAATCAGATAACTCTTGTGTAGGTAAATATAAAATTTATTTTTACCCCTCCCATTTTTATTATAGAGTTGTTATTGATCAAAGAAATTATTTAGATTTTCACAATAGATCTCCTGTGTTTGTAGGCTTATTAAGCATTTATACTTCAATCATGGGTGTACGAAAAAATAGTTAATGAAAAGATTTAAAATCTAAATTTCTTAAGTTAACAATGCTATTGATGATAGGAATGATAAGACCATAAGAAAGAGAAATAATATTAAAAATTAGAAAATCTATTCGATAAAGTTAATAGAAAATGCTATTAGTAAAATTATGTAAAGTTCTCAATAAATTTTATCTGCTAAGTAAATTCAAAATCATTTGCACATCATGTTGAACCTCAGGGTACCTTTATATAAAATCTTAAAGATTATTAAACATGAAATTGGATATACTTTTAAGAAAGTATATCACATTGATAAATGATCAAATAGTTTGCGCCAGCAAATTATGCAAACTTTATGAGTTAAAATAAATTAATAATTAACATTGACGAGTGTGGAATATAAAGCTAAATTTATTTAAGGAGAGCCTGGAGCATGAAAGGAGACCGCAACTATAATGATTAATTAGATACAATGGAGTTGAAATGATTGCAGCCGGATTTAGTGATGGTAGAGTTTATTATACACTGAGCATTGGAAAGAACAATACGACAATGTTAATTTACTTTCTACTATAAATAATTGAAAAATTAGATTTATGCTCTAATCAGTGGAGGATGAACACTGTTTTTTTTATAAGATAATGCTACATACCACAAGAGTGTTATTGGACTCCAAAAATTAAGACTTTATCAAATATCTGAACTATATTTGTGGCCTTTTCAATTCAAAATGGCCCTTATAAAAAATTTTTGTGGCAATCAATAAGAATTAGAATCCTATTACTTAATCAACAAGTAAGGAGGAGTTTATAAAAACTCTCACACAAAGTATTCAAAGGAAGAATTTCTCTTGGATGTAGAATGTTATTACAGCTGTCTTAAATTTGCTTAAGGTGCAATACTTCAATATGATATTTGTTCCTGAAAAATTAGAAGCATTCTACTCTTTATGGAATGAATTTGACTTTTTAGCAAAAAACTTTTACATGTATAGAAATTTACAAAACATGAGTTTATAATTAAAGAAGTTAAAATATACCTAATGAATTCTTTAACTTTAAGCTATTAAAAAGCATAAGCTGATTCAAGAATGATTGATTTTTTATAATTAATAAATATTAAAATTAAAGTTTATTAATTAAATTAAAATTCAATAAAGATTTAAATTCTCATCTCCTTATCTCCAACTATTTCATTGCCAACATGTACTGTATGAGGCTTATCAGGGTGAGATCTTGTGAATATCTCCAACCTATACTGTTATGGGAAAGTTTAATCAATAATATCCCAGAATTCTTTTGGTTTCTCGGAATGCTGCTTTCTTACAATCTCAATTTCTGTAGGAATTAAATCTAATATTTTTGAATCAATGTTGCCTTTTACTCAAACAAGGCAGTACTCTATTGAATATTCTGGATGGATACTATTGATCAAATTTCATTTAGGTGTGAGCTTTACCCATTTAATAATCTTTTTTACTGAATATCAAAATAATTTTAAGTGATTAGCACCATCTTTTTAAAAGTTGTGAAATGTCCAATAAAATATAATTCCTTGCTCTTAAATTAAAGACAAATCTGTTTCAATATGTGTATTGGTAAATATGAATAAGGTGTTGATTTTTACACTTTCCAAGGATTATCTTCAACAATTATGGAAAATAATCCACCTGTTAATTTGAGTAGTTTTATGTAAGTTCTCCCAAAAATAATCATTTATAACATCGACTTGTAATATTATTGGTTCTGCTTTAGTAATTTTATCTGCAAAATATAACTCCCATTGGCTACAAATGTAACAACCTTTTATTTCATAAATAAATTCTGGAATTTTAAGTTAACTTAAATTTGGGTTTTTTTCATGCTTTTAAATCTTCATTTTTTCATAATTGCTTGGCTCGAGTTGTTCTTATTCGAAAATAAATTAGCTTGAAATAATCTTAGTCTTGTCCATAAGATGACAAATACCCATATGAGTCTTACAGTGATCAGATTATTTGAAAATTCTTTTGCATCCTTGGCACTCAAGCTTTTATAGAAGTTCCTCTGCCCTTTAAGTTTTATGTACAAGTTTGCATTTGTTAGGTTTATTTAGGGCATTTATATCCTGATTAGTAGAAATTACAGAAAAAACTTTTGCATAAAATAGGTCCTTGTGTTGCAAGCATCTGCAGCTCTTATAACAAAATCTGATCTTTCAAACTCATATGCTGAAACATTTATGATTTATAATAGTAAATTAATTAATTTAATCAAAAAATTCATATATTAAAAGGTATTCTAACTAATCAGACGCAGGTGGACCAACAGCACTCACATAAAATTTAAGTTTCAAAAAAGATATATTAAAATTTTTTTTTTAGCGGTCCTACCTGGTAGGACCTGGGGTGTCAGCAGACTGAAGCTTCGCAAGGCTACACTTGGAGGGGACAGGGGAGTGACTAGGATGAGGATGAAGATGAAGATAACAAGGAAGAAGAAGATGAAACTGCTTTTAATCATATTTCCATTTTTGATAAGTTTAATAAGTATTTAGTTCAATAGATTAATTATAAATTTAAAGTTTTCTTATAATAAATTATGATAGTATTAATGTTATATTTTTATTATTCTTGTTTGGAAAAAGCACCTAAGCTTAATAAGTATTCTCAAACATTCAGAACTTGAATATTTGTTTAAGTGATAACGTTAGCAAAATAAGAGTCTTCACTAGTTTGAGGATTTTCCTGAAATCAAAGTTACGACGGGATTTTATCACCAGTGGGTGGTGATTTTTCCCGTCAATGAAAATTCCAAATTTTGATGAAACTTAAAGTAACACCTCGATTTCATAAATGATGTGATGAAGTTTACCAGCAATGAATAATAAATTAGTAAATTAAATCACATCTTAAATTATAATAATGGAGAAAAGGAAACAGAAATATTTGAATACATCTTAGTGTCTTTTATCTGAGTGATTAATATTATTCTATTAATATCTTTCTTTTTTTTCCTCTAAATAGATTCTTATTTAGCGAAGTCTAAGAGATTATTTACATCACAAATATTTTTGATAAGTTTGGGAGTATTCATAAGACCTTAAAAATTTGAGCATTTAGAACTTTCGCTCTAATGATATAGTAAAACTACAACCACATAAAAAACTTAAACTCATGCAGAGATAAATATTACAGATGAAAATTCTAAGTGTTTAATAACTAAAAGTATATAATTCATGACAATAAAATTGTTTATAAATGGAAAACAAACATAAAATAGATGAGAGGTTTAGATAACTAGGAAGTTCATTAAAACCCATATTTCTAATAATACTGTAAATTCATAAATTTAATCTGTTTTTTTTAAAAATTATTTTATACAACTTTTAATTTTGATATTATTATCGATAATTTGTATTTAAGGATTTTTATATTCACGATTTTTATTCTATTTTGACTGATTATAATAAAATAAAAATACTCATAAATAAAAAATGGAAGTTAATTAATTTAACAACGCTATAAGGTATATACCAAATAAGAATGAGTAAGTTAACGATTATATGACAGTTTATTAAGCAATTATAGATAAAGTCTATTCTTATCAACCAATTCGTTTAGGATAATTACACACTCAATTGTTTATTAATCTATTAATTATCATATATTTAAATATTAAATGTTATAAAAACCGAAGAATTTGGGATTGTTGTTTCATAAAATTATTTCTTAGACATAATTTTCCAAGATTAATCACTTAGTATTTTTACTAATTTAATATGCTATACATATATTTATACCATTTGAAACATAATTTAATTCGTTAACTCAAATAATAATATCTATTCTTAATTTATATAGATTATTTAATGTGAACCTACAAAATAATTTAATTTCTATATAATGAGAGAAAAACTTTAGCACATTATTCAAACTTTAATTAAAAATAATAAGCTAAAAAAACCTGGAAGAATTATTAAATTCCCATAATTTAGGCCTTTAAATTCTATTATAACCCCTAAGTTTTTTAATACTTACAACTATTTAAAAAAACAATTTGGCTATTCAATGAGAAATTATGAATCAATTAATATAGTAATTAATATATTTCTGATTAATATTCCAATTAACTAAAATAATTTCCTTCATCCTATCTTAAAATTAAACAATTTCATGTTCAATATTTTAATAATTGAATAACTAATACTAGGAAACCGCAAATAACTTATGATAAGTCAAGAAATTTCTGAGAGCAAATAAACTTAACCTTTTAAGATAAATTATAACTTTTTAAAAATAAATTTGATTATTTGCTAATTACTTACTTTATTTAAAGTTCACATTAATCAAGCCGTTATTGTTTATACTGACTATGGTTTCAATTAGACGAGTGAAGCCTTTACTAAAGGCAAATATGGTCTAAAGAGCAAACTCACTTACTTCATCATTGATAATATAAATGCTTCAACGTCTCACAAATTTAATGAAAATGCTACTTTCTCATTGAGAAAATTTAAGATTTATAATAAAATTTTCTTTTTCAACAAACTGCATTAAATCAAGGTATGCCATATAAACATGTAAAATAGAACAGCAATTAAGATTTATTCTTTTTTTATAGATCTATGCAGAGACTAATGACAACTTAGAACAGGCTTTTATTTAAAGCGAATTTAACTTCTAATCAATAATGAAATGGATTCATCAAGCTCAAAACCTTTAAAAAAGGTTTTGAGCTTTTTAATATAAGTCGAGGTATGTAAATACGATTTGATATTTATAATTAATAATAAGTAGTATATTAACTAATATTAATACTTAATATAGTAATAAGTATTCGTTTTGATCAGACGCAGGTAGAGAGGAACCACTCACATAAAATGTAAGTAAATAAAAGATATCTTTAATTTTTTTTTGGTGGTCCCACCTGGCAAGACCACTGGTGCTTCGCAAGACTTCAGACAGAAAGGACTTAGATGATGAAAATGACTATAGCTATGAAGATGACAATGATGATGAGGAAGAATAGCACTAATCAGAGAGATTTCAATTTTGGATTTTGATAATAAGTTTTAGCATTAATGTTATTAGAATAATTAATAAATTAAAGTTTTTGAATTATAAATCATGATATAAATTGGATTATGGAACTACAAATTATAATTAATCGCTCTACTTTTAATTTCAATTAAAATATACTTGTAGATAATCCTCTAGCGAAACAATTATTTTAATAGTTGACTGTCTACAAAATTATCTGATACTTTTCAAGTATTTTTTCAGCAATTTATATGCACACATTCTTAATTAACTTTGAATAACTCTTAATAAATTTAGGCATATTCAGTGAATATTGAGGACAATGACTTTTTTTTTTCTCTAATAAATAACCTTAGTATTCAAAAATAGGTACCCAAAAAAGAAAAAAAAAGATTTGTGATAAATCCTTTTTGAAGTATGGAGTAGAAAATGATTTTTTGAGATTAATGAATTTAGGTAAGTCGAGATGAAAATTATTTATTAAAAAAAAGTAATAGTTAATTAAAAATAAGACAGATATTATAGCATCTACCTCAAATGGTGTTTAGACTTTATTTTTAAACTTAAATTTAATCATTAATTATATAGAGCAATTCAAGTTTAAATGCCTCAAACCTTTTTGAAGATTTTGAACTTGATGATATTATTGCACTTTGCTGATTATTTATTATTGTACTCGCTAAAAAAGTTTAATGTAGATTTCAATATTTTTCTAATGTTTTTTTCCCATATTTTATTGAATAAAAGAATTTAAAATAGAAAGATAATAAAATAAATAAAATAGAAAACAGAATGAATATAAAATATAGTCTATGAGAATACAAAGTTAATCTTAATAAATTTTGTTGTGTAATTTACTTAATTTGCTATTTGTAATTATTATTATGAGTTTAAAATTATATTAGATTGAGCATTTTAATTACACGATAATTTACTAGGCTTTCTATCTAAGACTTCGGATTCTCTTTTTACTATCATTCGCATTTGTAAGAGTGGAGAGCTCTTATCTGGTAATTAATAATAGGTTTTAGAACTAAAGTTCAATCAGTTTATTGTATCTTGTTTTTTATGCTTTGAAGCGACATACCATGCTAGTCACCAATTTGATTGTTAGGAATGATTTCTTATAATTACTTAATGCTAGGATGCTCCATTTGAAAAGGTTCTTGCAGCTCTATTTATACCAGCATAATATCTTCATTTGCCTTTACTGATAAAGTAACTACCAGACACAAGCAACATCTTCAACAATATTGCCAATTCTTTTCAACGCATACCTTAGATCTCCCATTTTTTTAGTTTATTAATAATTAAAATTATCGGCACATCTTATTACTTAGATTCGAAAACGAAGACTTACAAGATTTAATATTAGCAATTGATCTAATCACCACTCCATCTATAGAGATGATTTAAGGGAGGAGGGGCTTAAATCTGGAGAGATTCTTAGTAGTGAAGCAATTAAGTCTTCTTTATTTTACTGTACCATTTCATCGCATTTCTTCAAGCCACTTTGCACATTTCTTGATCTTAATTTAAGTATTTTGACTTTTTTTATTTGGGAAAGGCTCAATTTCCCTAGTTGTAAATACTATTTTCCACGAGTGTAGTTAGGATTTCAGCTTGGTTGAGTTGTAATAATTTTGGCGATTTCTGTTCACATGGGTAGACTTTCTTTTGAAAAAGACTTATAATAGTTTAGTCTCTCAAGTATTCCTAAGCCGCTTTGTTGCAGTTTTAAGAAATGCTATTTAATTTTTCAAGCTAGGCCACAACTACTCCAGTATATGGACGCCCCAATAATTCATTCACTATTTCTCTACAGATTTTTAATTTGATTTAGTTGAAGTAGTCTAATGCTTTTAGAAGTAAGCATGGAGCTTTGTTATCACTATTCTATAGTTCCTGCGATAAATATCTTTCGCACTCTGTTTTTATAAATTATGAAAATACTTTTGTCATGTGCTATAAATGCCCATGTCTTAAATAAGATACCCAGTAATTTATGAAACTCAATGAAGAATTGCCATCGTAAATATTGCAATGCACAATTGTATAGGAATTGAGGGCAGCCAGGCCTTAATATAATCATTGGGAAACAGAGATAATTGTTTATTTAATGGAGTAAGTATCAGAATAATTGTTATTTTCAACTCAATTTCTCTTAATTTTTACTCTCTTCTGTTGGAGTTAAGCTTCTTAGCATTCAAAAAGCGTTTACTAGACTAATGGCTTAGACTTAAAATACTGAATGTGAAATTAGATTGGGAGAAAAGGCAAAATACTTAGTGCTCCCATTGGTAGTTGTAATAATATTATTATTATACAATGATTGTTAAGGTTATTATTTTAGTATTTAAGAATTTTTTGCTTAATAATTTATTATAATAGTTTTGTGCAATGAGATTTAATTTATTCTTTTGTATTACAACACAAAGCCTAAAAATTTAATAGTCCTTTTTCTAATTACTTATATTTTATATTAGTTTTTACCAATTTTCTTATAGGATAGAAATTATTCTTTTATATTAAATATATGATGATTATGTTATTAAACATAATAAATATATAAGAAATAGAGTATTATAAATATGATGAATAAATTTCACAATTTATTGTTTATTAACTCCAATAGTATTTCTACTTTGATTTAAGTTTATATTTTATAATCTGCTAATATCAAGCTTTAGCAAAATCAAGACAACTTTATAATGCAGCCTGAGTGAAAGGACTAATACACCGAAAATGCTTCAAATGATAATATCAATAACTTTTGGGTAAAAAGTTTAAAACAATTAACAATGATGATTAGTTTAGCAAATATATTTATTATTATATCAATAAATTTTAACGTGATTAAATTATTGAAATGAAGAAGAAACTAATCAATAAAAACTAGGTTTTTATTAAAACAGAAACAGAGCGAGCAACACAATTCTTTTTTATTGGTTAAATGGCAAAAATTGTTAGATAAATGGCTGTTTCATTTAGATAATGTAATAGAGTAGATTACAAATAGGACTCAAGTAAAAGTAGCGCTAAGAAAAACAAGAGAAATGCTGATAAAGATATTATTTTAATTAACTTATTGGTATTGATTTGGCAAATGAAGTTAGCCAAACTAAGTTATACAGATCGAGGAAAGATTCAACAACAAAAAAATATTATATCATAAATGTTAAAGCAGTCGCTAATTATTCACATTATTGCCTTGAGAATTGATAGCTTACTTCCTGCAAAGAGAATTTAACACTCTCACTAAAAGTATCAACATTATCTTTCTATTGTTTCTGCATTTGTATTATGTGTGCGGGGCTACTAGATAGTAACATCTCAGAGAAAGAGATATTATGCAAACCTAAACCTAATGAATACTTTTTTGAAAGAGACTCTGATATCGTGGACTACGACTGCGAAGTAGACAGCTTTGGAAGCTGGCATAATAAGAGAAGCAAATCCAAAGAAAAAGGAACAAACCTGGGAAGACGACGGAGACTCACAATGGTCAGACGATGACGACTCACCTCGGTATACCGAGGTACCGATCTAAAAACATTAATAAGATTTCAGACCTATTTAATAACCAACCATCTCAAAAATTTAATTTCCTATTAAATAGGAAACTTTAACAATTAATCAACCAAGTAAAGATATAAACAATAACATTAAATTAAAAGGTCTCACGATGGCATAAGACCACGCAATGGAAGAAATAAAAGGAGATGCAATTGAAAATAATGTATCAAGTAGACACCCTGGCAACAAAATTCCCATAGCTCAATGGGAACAAATGATAGACGCAAGAGAATAGGCCTTGACACTTAAAATCAAACTCGCCTATACTGGTCTCTTCAACATAGTTCAATAAATCATGCAAGCAACCATCGCTAATGCACATTTCAAAGTAAACGAGCTCATTGTCTAAGTTCAAAAAATCCAATACAAATATAACATGGGACTCGTTACTCACAAGACTGGAAAAGTGGGATCTCATGGCACCAAATCACTACTCATGGTAATGATGAAAAACATACAGATGAACAAGGAAGCCATAACTTTCATTACTGGAGAAGCTAAAGAGATTTATAACTCAGTCATTATCAAATTCAAAGGACTAACAAAACATATGGGATTCCTAAGAAAAGACTTAACTCAACTTCTCACTACAACATTAAAAAAAAACTTGTAAACTAACGTTATATAATTTTAAATATACGAAAACTAACTTATGAGAGTCCCTAGAAATAGAATGCTGGATGACGATGTAGTCATCAGCAGAGTAGAGAAAAAGAAATTCACAAAGAAGACCTTCAGGAAACAAAAGTAAAGGAAGACAACAAAGAAGAAGGCGTTTACTAAACAGGCTCCTAGACATTAGAAATTTTTGAAAGGGCTCCGACCCTTAACATTTATTAATCACCCGTAGAGCTTTGAGCTCTAGATGTGGGTTAATTATTATTATTATTCTTATTATTATTATTATTTATGCGAATTTTTTATTTATTTTAAGAGTAATATTTTAGTATTTTTGATATAATGTTAACCATGTTACAAAAATGTAATAGATGGAGTAATTGAAATCTTGAATTTAATAAGTTTCTGTACATAAATAATGGCTATTATTTGAATCTGTGCTATTGGGAGTGAAATTAATATCAAAATTAGATTAGATAGCAGAGCTGAGGTCTTTGATTCATGATTTATAATACGAAAAATTTAATTAATGAATAATAATCAATAAATAAATAAAGAAACTTAAGATGGAGACGAAGAAGAACCTGTTCACTCACAATTAATGCAAGTTACAAAAAAGATATCTAATTTATTTTTATTTTAGGAGTTGGTGCTGGTAAGAACATAAACTGGTCTTGAAAGGTACTTCACTAAAGGAGCTCAAGAACCAACTAGTTTAAATTTTGGCATGCAGATGGCGATGTATTCGAAGCAGAGTGGTCTGCTTGTAAAGCTGTTCTTGGATATTCTTTCCAATTTGTGTAATAATTTTTCCTTTATATATATTCTCTTTTCTATTTATATTGTACATTTCATTTTATTTTTCATAATTATATTAAATTTTAGGAGAATAAATAATTCTTAGATGAACTATTTGAGCCTAAGCTGTCAATTATTTTAATTTGAAAAATTTCAAAAGAAATTTATAGTTATTTTTCAATAACCCAGGGAATATAGTTCCTTCAAAATGATAAGGTTATTACAACTATTCTGGATTTGCTAATATCTTATAATTAACTCATAAATTAGTAAACTAAATTCGAAATGAAAATGAGAATTTTTGTTGCACAAATGACAACGATGAGTAGCAAGTGGAATTTATTTTAAATAAATTTAAGTTTCTGTTATCTCTAATTAATATAATCGATATTTTACTTGGTCTTTTAATGAACTAAATGATCTGGCAATTAATAGAATAGATAACGATATTAACAAGAAGCACTAATATTCACTCACATTATTTCAACTACTTTTCTTATAAATGATCAATTAATTAACAGTATTTGATTGGTAAATTTAAATTTCGATGTAATATATTATTTACTGTCTTTGTATTATCGTTTTTATTTTTATTAATTATAACATATTTATTTTATACATTAAATTAAACATCTCCAAGATACTTTAAAGTGAGATGCTTTTGTAAACAGGCTGATTTTACTTTTGGATTTGTAAGCATGTACTGATGAAGAAAGAATAGTAAGTCATACTGAGATATATAATTTTAATATTATTTTATTAAGATTACTAAGTTCTTAACAAAATATTGATAGACCAATTATCTTAAACTTATTAAATAAATTATGGAGATATTTTCCTTAGACTTAATTAAAATATCAGATTTAATTAATTTTTAATAACAAATAACAAATAAATAATAAGAATAAAAATGCATGATAAACATTCTTTATTCTATAAACGATAACTTAATATCTTAATATACAATATATTAATGTATTTTAATTTAATCATTACATTTTAAGTTAAATAGAAATTATTAAAACTATAACTAAATATTATGAATTCAAACTTAAGGTTTACTTTTACCAAATTATTTCTCACTTCAACTTAATTATCTTTCATTAATTTACAACTGGTATCATCATAATAGAATATCTGAAGATTTTTTCATTAAAGGCTCGAAAATAATTGTTTATTTCATATCATTAAGACAATTTTCCTCTTCTTGTCGTTTTTACAATTTTAAATTACCTTAATCCTTTGGGAGCCCCCACTTACAACTAGTTTATATTGATATTTACAGAATTGATTAGATAGCCTTAAATTTAATTAGGGTTAATGATTATCAATTGACAAATATAATTCAATTAAATTATCTTTATGGAATTGCTTTTATTTTTACGCAGTCCTTATATATATATATATATAACTTATAATATATAGAATCTTGCATGAAAACCTATATTGATTTAACTTTAAAATTGTGAAATAAGCAATGGATAAATTAAAATAGATTTAAAATTAATAAAACATCCAAGCTAGTTAAAGAATTGCAGAATTTCTTAAGCTAAGATAAGCAGTTAGTACAAAAGTATAATAAAATTGATAAATAAGATGCTCTAATCTATGCTTAATTCATCAAATATAAATCAAAGAAAATATAGAGAAAAGACAATAATAATCAAGATAAATTGTTTCAATATTATGTTAAAACCTTTTCAAATCAAGATTAAAATTACTGATAAATTATTTTAAATAATTCTATTAATAGCAAGCTGTAGAATCAGGATATTATAATTTACATAATTTATAATATAATTATAATTATTTAATTAAAATATTTTTCATATGTTATTATTAATATGATATTGCAAAAAGAATAGAAATAGTTATAATTACCTCTGGAATGATTGGTTAATTACACTGTTAAAAAACAGAGTTAGTAAGAACATAAACAGTAAAAAATTGTATACTTAAAAAATGATGTTAAAATTTTTGCCTAAGGATACTGTTAAAATAGTTAATGATTAAATTAAGAGTAGATTAAGCCTTCTCAATTGTAATATGATATTTTTGGGGTTCAATATTTTAAACTTTACTTAATTTTATTGATAATTTAAATTTGGAAATAAAGTTCTAGGAATTATTTTTCTATTTTTATGTAATAAATTATATCTTTGAATACAAATTTGCCATGTACAAGCCAATTTCATAAATAAAAATCAAATTTGAATTTTTACTCTAGGTTTGGTTTGAAAAAGAAGCATCATAATAGAAGAAAAAGAGCTTAGTTCTATTTATTTTAAACACGAAACATACTGAATTTAAGACTATCAAAAGTTCAAGTGTCAGCAAAACTTAGCACATTTAGTATAAAATCAATGCTTTTAAGCTGTCAAGGGAGACATAAGACATTATGAATTTATTTAAAAGCATATTAGAATAATAATCTCTTAATTATTTATCATTTATTCTACGAAGATAAGAATCCATCAACAAGAGACACAAATAAAGATTCTTATAAACAACAACTAATTATACCTAAAAGTCTCTATCAAAAATTAGCACTCTTAATTTTAGAATTTATCAATAGGATAAAACGAAACTGCATTTAAAACTAAAATCTAAGATGATTCTTAAGAAATAGCACTTTAGGCAAACAAAGACTATTCGGCTATCTGAAATGTATTTGAGTTATTTTTATTGTTATTTAATTTCTAAAATTGATTCAAAGTTATTGAAGGCTTTTAATTAATCCAGGTTAATGAATAGTCAGTAGAAATAAACAAGATATTTCTTATAATTATACACCCCATGAAAATAAATATAGCAAATTATGCTACAAAAACGATTTTTAAACATTTCATGCCACTCAAAAATGAAATCTAACAGTATTTAAAGCAATAAAAATTTAATTTAACTACAAAATTTTCTCAATTAAATAGGCTGGAATAATAATATTATGAATTCTTAAAGAAAAACATAAAAGCAAAATCATTTAGGTACAATTTTAGAAAGTAAAAAAGTAAAGTATTTGTGGAACGATTATCCAATACATACTCTAAAGTTCTATCATTTATTGTAGTTAATGATAAGTATATTCAACAAAAGAAAAAGTTAAAAACAAGAGATATATAGATGAAATCAGGATACATATCTGTTATTAATTGATACTATTACTATAATATTAAAACAATAAATATTAGCAATTTTATAATTTTAAAAATAAATTAAGCTAATTATAAAATTAGCTGAATTATTTTTATCAATCATATTAATTTATATTAAAATCCTATAAAAAGTTGCTTTCTATAGATTAAATAAAAATAATAATGAAGTAAAATAAGATTCAAAAAGTAAAGTAAACTTAGCAAATTTATAATAAATTTTGCCTAAATTATCTATCAATTTAGCATAATTTTTTATTTCTTTTATTAAATATGATTTTTTAATATTTAAATTTATAATATTATGGCAAATACTTTTTATTTTCCATGACATTCCTTTAACGAATCTAATTTGTTTTATAATCATTTCAAAATATTTTAAGAAATCAATATAGCTATTAATTTTTAAAATATGTCATCTTGATTTAATTAGGTGGAATTATTGAATCAATACTTGATTTTAATTCATTATCATCATTTTTATCTTGCTTGTCTTAATTTGCTTCTGCTTAATAAACTTCATTGCTGTCATTATTGTATTTGATTTGGAAAATAAATAATAATGTAAATCATAAATATTTAAAATTCGTTGCTGTTAACTTTCCAGAAACCAAGACAATATGGTACTTGTCTGATAAAGAATTCTTAATCTGTTGAACTTTACTTTTGGAGGTATTCCACTATCGAATCATCAGAGCGAGTTACTTGATTTTAATTTTTGACACAAATTCAATTGAAACAAATCAACCAAAATTAAAGTCAAACTATTTCGCTCCGAAAATGCGATAGAGAGTACCGCTAAAAGAAAAAGCCAGCTATATAAAAATTCTATATCTAATCAGTACATTATTGTCAAGTTTTCTAGGAAGTTTAACTGCAAAGAAAATTTATTATAAATTAATTATTTATTTTAAAAATAAAAAGTATTCATTCATATTAATTTAATTTTTAAATTATCTAATTTTTACCTGGCTTGCCACATACTCAGCCATATGCATTAACTCTAGTAAAATTTGAAATTAAACAAAAGCATTATGATTATTTTAATATATTTCAAAACTCTAGAATTCTTCATTTGTTGTAAATGTAGTTAAAATGACAACATTCAACACTCAACACTCCAGATATATGATAAAGTGGTCACTGACTCAGTGGTCCTCGTGACCGTGACCATGGTTACCATGACCATGACCACGGTGACCACGTGACCATAACTATAAAATACATGATTTCACTGTTAATTCACCGAATGAAGTCCAAATAAATTAGGTACCACAACCACCCCTCAACTCACCAGAAACGTAGTCACGTGGTCGTGATCATGACCGTGACCATAGTGACCATGACAATGACAACGGTGACCACGTGACCATCACTTATAAATGCATCATTAAACTGATAATTCGTCGAATGACGTCGAAATAGAGCAGTGACCACGACTACCCCTCAACTCACCAGATACGTGGTCACGTGGTCACTTCCTCCATCGTCCTCGTGACCAGACCATGACCACGGTGACTACGTGACCATCACTTTAAAATACATAATTTCACTGTTAATTCGTCGAATAACGTCGAAATAGAGCAGTGATCACGACCAACCATCAACTCACCAGATACGTGATCACATTGTCCTCGTGACAATGACTGTGACCATGACCATTTCCACAGTGACCACGTGAGCCATCAATTGAAAATGCATGATTTCACTATTAGAATCGTCGAATAACGTCGAAATAGAGCAGGTGATCCACGACCAACCATCAACTCACCAGATACGTGATCACATTGTCCTCGTGACAATGACTGTGACCATGACCATTTCCACAGTGACCACGTGACCATCAATTGAAAATGCATGATTTCACTATTGAATCGTCGAATGACGTCGAAATAGAGCAGTGACCACGACCACCCCTCAACTCACCAGATACGTGGTCACGTGGTTACTGACTCCGTGGACCTCGTGACCATGACCGTGACCATGGTGACCATGACCATGACCACGGTGACTACGTGACCATCACTTTAAAATACATAATTTCACTGTTAATTCGTCGAATAACGTCGAAATAGAGCAGTGATCACGACCAACCATCAACTCACCAGATACGTGATCACATTGTCCTCGTGACAATGACTGTGACCATGACCATTTCCACAGTGACCACGTGACCATCAATTGAAAATGCATGATTTCACTATTGAATCGTCGAATGACGTCGAAATAGAGCAGTGACCACGACCC
>ARYC01012312.1:0-14276 GCA_000711775.1 Oxytricha trifallax | reverse complement strand
AAAATAATTAAACATTATTAGGAGCAATTTAATGGAGATAGATTGATAAAAAAGAAAATCAATCTGTGAAACTTGGAGCAAGTTTTTCAATGCTTCTCCGTATATCTTTTTAAGGTTACCTCCAGTAGGTCCTCCCTATTTAGTAGTAAGATTTTAATAAACTTAGAATGGATATCCATAATTTTAAATTTCATTAACATTTCTAGAAAGAGGAAACAAGATGAGTCTATGAATGATGCAATGAAGAGAATTTAATCTCAAGATTTAATAGGAAAATTTCGAAGTAAAGAGGATCTCTATAGATATTTGGTATAGCAAGATAAGTTCTTAAATAAGATTAATAAATCCATTATAGTTGGACTCTTCTTGCCAACTTAGGAGGGAACTAAAATATCATTCTTAAAAGCCTTACTAAGTGAAGAGAAAAAAGCTTTTAAGTCTAATGAAATTAGGCTGATAGAGATACCTAACTACCCTAAAATTTCAGTAACAAACCTCTATGATGATGTTATGAGTGATCCAGATGTTGCTCTACCTTCCATCAAAGTTGCAACTCTCTAATAAGTTGCCAGAGAGAAACTTCTTCTTTGGTGTCCTTGGTACTCTGAAACCTGAGTACTTAAATGAAGTAATTTAAGAAGCTCATAAGAAACGCTACAGCATCTCTCCTGAAGAAAAAGAGAAGCAAGGTATTAAAATCAGCGAGACCTGGCTCTAGGAACTTCAAAAGCATCTTTTCATCTCAAGTAAGCTTAGCCTTCTAACTTTATAAAAAAACCTGGTACTGCTATATACTTGATGAAAGAGCGCAGCAAATTAAACAGAGAGAGAAAGTCTCAAGTAAAACATGAATTGAGAGAGGCTCTTCAAAGATTTATAAAAGCCAGAAGAGATGAACATAGATGCGGGAGCTGGCACTAAGAGAAGAAACATAGGCCCAGGCAAGCCCTAAGAGGAAGAAAAGAAAGAGAAGCCAAATCCTTTTACGGGCAAATTTAATATGTGATATTATTCATTCGTTTAAATCTAAAACTTATTTATATACACAAAATCTCCCTTCTCTTGCACACACTTTAGCTTTATCATCGCTGACTCTTTTCGCAGCACTCTTAATAAAATCTACTGTATCTATGTTTAAATCGTGCATTAAGTGATAGAGTAGAAGTTTCTTGTAGTGGCCTTTCAATAACCGCCAATATAATTCAATTCCATTGAACTAAGGGCTGTAAGGAACATTAATACAGGTGTTATATTTAGCCTTTCATATTCCTTCCTTGAGTCTTTAGTTTTATGAACTGACAAGTTATCAACGAATACAATAATCTCTTAGTCAGCGTACTTATCTCTGAGTTATTGCAAGAACTAAATATATTGTTTAGTCTTTATATGATCGAGGGTGAATAACATAAGTCTCGAGGCCACTATCTTCACTTATTCCACCAAGAATAGCATGAGTTTACACCTTAACTTTTTAGTCATAAACTTCTATATTACTATACCTTTTGTACCAAGACCTTTATATAAAGGTATTGAATGTAAATACTGCTTCGTCAGGTTGTATAAACTTTATATTATGCTCTTAAGACCTCTCATTTAATCGAATATATAATTTAAATTAGTCTTATAAAATGGAACATTAAAGTCAATCACTCTCTTAATGCGATTGACTGTCTTGTAAGATATTCCTTTTTTTTGTATATGTTAGCTATCGATTAAGCAGATATGTGAAGCTCAGGAAATTGGCTATGAAACATCACAGCCCTCTAGGCTAGAGAGAAATGAGCCCAGATTTAAGAGTCTTATCATTAATAAGATATTCAATATGATGCTGCTAAAATTTTAGAGGTCTTTTAGGCTTAGAATTAAGCTGCTATCTTTTTAAATTCAATGCTAATAGACAGTGAGACCTCACAGTTGCTGGAGATTTATGGAGTAGCCTTGCTATAGACGTATAATTCAGAACAGGCTTGAGTTATTCACTATATTCATCACATCCATATCGTAACTTAAACAATAAATCTATATACTCACTGTCATAAACTGAGCCCAAACCTCGCATATACTTACTTAAATTACTAATTTTAAACCTTAATCCCCTCCATAAACCCTGTTAAAACCCTAATATAGTATGCACTAATAGTCTACTTTTATCAATCAAAAACTCAATCAAACTACTGAAAGTTTGTTGCACACTAGAGATCGTTGTATAATCTCATCCTTCATGCATCAAAAGTAGCTGATCATATCGTTGAATAGTTGAGATCTCGATCACATCTCCATTTAAGTGTGCAGATCCTTAGTGAGGCCAAACCTCCATTTTTACTATTTGATTTTTAATAATTTTGAAAAAAAAATAACTAAATTAGGGTGAGCTTTAATTTAACACATTCAATAAAAAATAAATTAGACATCTTTAATAAAATTTCTCTATGGATTAAAACGATTAACATGATAATTATTATAAAAGCATTAAAATTTAAAAAGTTTTATTCACCCTAATTAAGTTATTTTTTTTTCAAAATTATTAAAAATCAAATAGTAAAAATGGTGGTTTGGCCTCACTAAGGATCTGCACACTTAAATGGAGATGTGATCGAGATCTCAACTATTCAACGATATGATCAGCTACTTTTGATGCATGAAGGATGAGATTCCAAACTAACACTGATCTCTAAGATGTGTCCACAGTCTCAGTAGAACCTGATGGTAAAAGATCACAATATTCTGAACTAATTAAGACTATCAAGCTTCATCTTTAGATTAAATTAAATACAATATTGATTAATTATTCAAACTTACTCTCAAATGGCTTAATTCACTTTGTATTAGAACTTAAGATGTATTAGATTTAATTAACATTTTGTGATTAATTATATACAATTATAGAAAAATATCAACACATTTCTGCTAAGTGCTTCCCCATATTCCACTTGAATACTTCATTTCTTACTTGTTATTTCTCAAAAGTGAACTTCTTTATTATTTGAAACATGTGTGTCCTCTTAAAAATAATTTGCTATCATTTTCAAGAATACATTACTATATAATATGGCCTTCGGGAACATTTGCTGTATTTTTAATCCAAGTTCCAAGGTCTTATCTGAATGATTGGCTTTCCAAATATATTTTAAAAAGTTTATTTCAAGCTCTCATATAAAACATAAACAGACCATAGCCATAAAAATCTCTTGAAAAATCTCCTTTTTCTATTTTACTTGCATAGAGATGAGAAAAATTACTAATTGGGCTATCTTGGCCTTTATCTGTCTCTTCAAATTTGTTGGAATAGTAAAATCCTGTTAAATAAACTTCTTTCAAATTATCTGCTACAATAATGTTATAAGGATTCAAATGTTAATGGATATACCCGAATGAGTGGAATAATGTTAAAGCTAAAAAAAGGCTCATAATTATTTATTTTTTGTTATGATGATAATTCTTATTCTTTTAAAATTTCCTCCAGCTTTCTCTCTTTATTTTAAACTTAAATTTGAATGAGATTCTATGAATATCTAATGTTATCAATATTTATTATTCTGTTTTTATTTTTTATCTTCTGTTGCAATAGTATAGTCAAGAAAGTATTAAATTTAATTTGATTGCTTTTGTTTTATTCAAGAAATATTAATGGAAAATTTACTTCTATTAAATAATTCTCATTAATTTCTGATATTTAAATTTTTATTTGGCATTTAATTTTCGAACCTTAAGTTACAATTAGTAAGCTAAGACATTACCAACTTTTTTAACCTCAGCATTCAAATTGATAATTATATTTATATTATTCATTACTTCATATCTATAATTTATTATTTTGAAATTTTTATTTTATTTCCAGCATTATTTAATCTCTCGACATAAATTTTGCAGAATTTATTATTTTCTAAATTTTTCATAAGTTCAAGGTGTTAATATTGATAATGATTAAGGCCTTTTTAATCCCACTCATCGATGACATTGACATCAGAACTATAATGCTGCTGAGTTTTGTAAATTGATGTGTATTTTTTACCACATAATGGGCATGGATATTAACTTTCTTAGTTTTCTATATTCTGAATTTCCTTAGAGTCTTATGAAATCCTCTTCTGTGTACTCTTAAACCATCTTAATCTGCAAATCTCTTTTGGCCTTGTCAGAAGAAAGTGCATTAAACTATCTTTAATTTCTTTGCATATTCTAAGTCAGATTAATCAATCAAATCCTTGTTGTCTTTTTAAGCTTTTGCTTATTAACTTTTACTTATTTTTTTATATTTTGTTAGTGGATTATTTGAATTAATTATTTCTTTGACTTAAGATTACTATTTAGATTTAGTTTGAGAGTTTTAGACAATTTGCTCTGTTTATTTGGGAATCTAGCTTTAAATAATTAAATTGTCTAATGCTTCGTTATAACTGACTTCTAAATTATCCAATTACATTCTAATATAAGGTGAGGAAAAATAAACTTGCTTATTAATATATTATTATTATTATATTTGTTAAAGTAAAACAAATTATTAAAAATTATTAATAAATGTTTAACAATTTAACTTTATTATATAAATTAAAAACTTTAAAAATTAATGAATCTAATGTTTGCTATTAATTTATAATTAGATTTATTTAATATAATATTATGAAGTCCTTTTTATTTAATTAATAAATTAAAAAATGGAATATCTTTTTATAGTTACTGATTTACTGATTAGATAATTATTCTAAAATTATTAATTACATTATAACTTTAAACGATGTTACTTTGTATAGAAACAACAATAAAATTTTAAAATAGCGACTCATCATGTTTTAAAAATTTTTAATTTTTAAAAAAAATTAAAATGTAATCATAGATTAATATAAAGCGTTGCTTAGGTGAAGATGTCATTAAACTAACATCTGATGAATTAATAAACAGATTTCGGTGTAAGAAAGACTTGCATCATTACTTAGTCTACTAGTGTAAATTTATAAAATATAATTTTTAGAGGGATATTTTTTGACATCTCTTAAAAACACAAGACTTGATTTTTTAAGATAAATCATAAATGGAACCCAAAAAGCAATTAAAATGATAGACATCAATTAAATAAATGTCCCATTTCATCCTGAACTATTAATGAAAAATTTAATGGAACATTTTATGGTTGACTAAGAAGTTACTCAATACTTGCCAAGCGTAAATGAGAAAAAATAAAAGGCTAGGATTTAACGAGATTTTTTCCTGGGTACATTAGTCACAATTAGAGAGCAAACTTTCAAATCAATAATACAAGATTGTCAAGCGAGGTTTGAAGGATAACTAATGCTTCTTAAAATAGCACAATTATTACAACTCTTGAGTGGGCAATAATGTTGACAAAACATCCAAATGATTCAAGTAAGCACTAAATTATATAAAAAATTTTCAGGTCAAAAATGGAGGTCTTTGTTTACGATGCACATGAAATTATTAACATAAAATAGAATGTTAAAATTGGAGACGGAAATGATTAATTTAAAAGAAAATATTTAGGAGGCTAAGAAAATATAAATTTTGACGAATAAATGCAAATAACGTAGAACATTAATGAAGAGTGTTAAAATATCTTTTCTAGATCCTTAAGCCAAGCACCAGATTAAATGAGTTCGGCACCACCTCGATTCTAAATATAAGCCTTCAAATTATTTAGTTAATATATTTAATATGGTTTTTTAAGTCTTTTTATGCAATTTTTTTAAACAAAATTGTCAATACTTCTTATCACCTAGTTTATTATTACGTTGCTATTAATAGTTTTCTTATTAACTAATTTATCAACTATTTCTTTTCTAAAGCATTTTTTATTATAAACCAATATTTTTCTATTGGATTTAACATTGGCATATATGGAATAAGTATCCCGAGTTCATCGCAAATAACCTTAATGATTTTGAAACGATGTGTCCTCTAATAGTCCATCAAAAGTTCAACCTTTAATTGTTTTAATAATCCCACAATGTCGATATAAATAGCTTGAAGTCATTTTTTAAGATAGATTTTTTACTATTTTATAATATTCTTATCCAATATAAACAGAGATTTCAGCTACAATTGCTATAGTTTAAACTTAATGTCTTTTATCCTCTATTTAAAATTATTAATATTTCAATCTTCAAGAGAAATTTTTATAGTATTGTTTGTTATTATTTCTTTGTCAACAAAAATAATTTTATATACTGATTCAGTAAGGTAACTTATTTTTTAAACCATATCAACTGTCATAAAAAAAAGCATTCGATTATTTTATGTTTTGAATCCTTGGTTTAATAAAATTTCTTAAATTTTGTACCATTGATATTATAAAATTTTCTTATTGTAAAAGCTGATATTGTAAGGTTAAGGAATCTTCTATTAAACATTGTACATCTTTATTATAGGGAAAGAGATTACCATTATAGAAGTTTCTCTTAATTTGTTAAAAAGGAAATTTATTCTTGATTAAATTAAAATTTGAAAAACCACAAAGAGTTCTTTTTTTATTTTCAATTAACTTTTTAATAAAGTGAACTGAAATATAAAAGCAGATAGATATTTACTTTAGAAATCTAATTAGAGTTAAGTTATTATTTAGAATAAAAGTTCAGTACCAAGCTAAGTAAATTTTACTAGAAACAAAATTGTACTGCTTTTACAATTTGTTTACTGTTTATGTTTTATTAATAATTAATCTGAATTTATTTTGAGTTAGATAGAAATAACAGAAGAGCGAAGGAAGTCGAAAAAATATAATTTTTGGGAGCTGCTTCGCCGAAATTTATAATTCAAAAATTGGCAGGGTGGACCCATATATATGCAAGTTATTTTGAAAATTTTTATGAATTAATTATAGAGATACAACATTTGCTCCAATCCATCTCAAATAATATCACATTCAAGAAATCGAAACCCAGTATAAAAAATGCCCCATTCTTGAAACCTTTTTCACATTATTTGCAATTAATCTTGCTCTGCTTAAACTCACAGATCTAATTTTTAAAATTTGAACTGCCGCCAATGTTGTCCTTGTTAATAAAATTTTTCTAAAACATCTTTTGTTTCCTACTGAACCTTTAAATCCTAAAGTAATTTTCAAGCTCATTCTTAAAACCAGGTTCTTATCGTTTTTTGTCCTATTGGATCATCAATATAATCTCTTGTGGCTTCAACGAATAATGCTAACTTAGCATTAATGACAGTTTTCTCCTCTAGTTCTACTTATTTTTCATCTTCATGATTACAGATTCTTTCATGCGACCTTTCATGTTCCGTATCCCACTATTGGTAATTCAACTTATACTTTAAATTTACAGTTTAAGGATTTCTAATCCTGGAAAGACACGTAGGAGCTATTCGTTATCTGATAAATAACAATTAATCTATCTTAAAAATTATTATAAAGTTATTCTATTACTTGGAGTAAATATATATTTGATTATTTAACTTTTTAATCAGATTAATTCAAAATTTTAAACAAATTAGACCTAAGTCTATATTTAAAATAGAAAGAATTTGAAGATATTGAAATTGATGAAGAAATAAATATAATTGAAAAGTAGTATTAATGATTAAAATGCAATACTAAAGATGAAAATGATGGAAAATGAATTACCAAAATTAAATTGAAGAACCAAAATTGAATATGCAGTATCAAAATTGTTTGAAAGGTAAAAATCAACTTTGACAGCCTCAAAACGATTCTGTCACCCTTAAAACAATCATGGTTATATTTAAACATAAACTCTCAAAATTTGGACCTTGTGCAATTAACTTTTATCCTTGCACATTTGAAAACTAACTATTGATTCATACTAAATTCCTTTGTTGTAAATAGAAATTGAAAAAAATCAGGTTCTTTTTTATAAAATCAAATTTTTTATAGTTTTGTATCTAATTTATGCTTTGCATATTCAAACACCAAAACCCCTTAATGAGGTTTATAAGTGCTTTGATTTGTAGGGAATTTGTCAGGGGTTGGGGTTATTTATCGGTTTTATTGTGAAATTTATAGTAATTGTATTTAATCTAATCACTCAAAATGCACTTTTAGATCATGTGGGAGAGGTCTGAAGTTTATCTTACTTAACAACAACCTTATCTACTCTATTGAAATGTCTGATCTTGAGTTTGGCTTTATTATTATTGACTCTGCCATTCGTCCCATTGGTTGAGAGACTCTGTTTCTTTCTATAAATTACTTTATTCTTTGCTTAGCATCTTTCTCGCACCTTTGTAAAATAGTAATCGTTGCGAGGCATATCGCACTCTATTATTATTGCTGCCATTGCCCAAAAATCCCATTGAAAGCCTCCATCTCTCCAGTCATCTTTTTCTGGATAATAGCCTGCAGTTCCCATAACACTTCCAAGCCTTGACACTTCTACTCTTAATGCTCTGTTGAAGTCAATAATTGTCACTCTTGCAGGTGATAAATTTATCATAATATTCTCAGGCTTCAAATCTCTATGAATAAAGCCTAACTTATGTAGCTCTTGAATACCTTGTAATGTTTAAGTTGCTATCAAAGCAAGCTACTTATGATTCCTTTGATCAGTAATGAAATCTCTGAGGGTCATTTCATATAGAGGCTGTCTAAAAGCAACATGATCCTTGGCAAGGAGAATAGCATCTAGATTGATTAAGTAAATACACTCTTTAAACTTTGCTTGAGTGTGTACTTGGTGCTCGTTTGTAAACTCCATCTAATATTTATCATCACTTAAGAGATAGTTGAAGGGGTAGACTTTTTATGCGTATTGATTATCATTGATAACTTTCTTATCAAAGGAGTCTTTTAAAATAAGTTAGCTTTAAAGTGAAGTGTCTTGGTCAATTTAAGCAAGAACAGGAAAATTTTTGTATTGAATTTTAATCATAATCTTTGTGATTTCAGATCCATGCAGGTTGCATGATTTCCTCACATATTCTGATTCACTAGTTCGAACTCTACCACCTTCAAAGATTATCTAGCTTTTCTTTTGTTGAGTATGTTCAATTCATCATGCTTTTCAGCCTCTATTTCTTTCTTGTGAGCTTTTAAGAGATGCTTCCTTAAGTCTCTTGTGTGAGCATACTGCTTATGGCACTCCAAGCAATCATATTTTTATCGATTTTATCGTGCTCTAAGTATACAGTGGGTTTGTCTTCTCTATGTTCCTTCATGTGCCTATACCATCTAGATTTATGAGCGAAATCTCTCTAACACTACTCAAAAAAAGTATAATCACAAAAGTATACTTCTACTTCTTCAGTTTATATTGGTATTCCATTTATTATCTTTATCCACATCTCTGTCTGTCTCCTACAAACTTGTGTGCCATTTATTTCTATTATTAATTTATATTTTAATAAAAGAGACCTCATGTAATAGTTCTGGCAGTTCATTATGAGAGTTCATCTAACAGCTTTCACACATTTTATTGCTGCCAAAGGTAAGTCTATTTTAGTTTGATGGAAGTGTTGCTGTTTTCTCAAAATGTTATCGCTCATAATAAAATTTGAATTTTAAAATTTTTAAAACTGCCTCTATAACTTAAAGCTCAAATGAAAGCTTGCTGGCCTTAAAGTTTCAAGGGAAGTTCTTAGAGTATTAGAGAAGACATATGAGTGTTAAGAGACGATCCAGCACTAAATATAGGTGAGGAAGTAACCATTTATTCTTTCAATAATAAGATAATTATAGCACGTGCCGATTTAGGAGGTGACTAATTATGTACGTACTGCTTAGGAGGTATTTTGTGATTTTATGATTAAAATTAGGTACTCCTAATTAAGTAATAGTTTTAATTAATGCTTCTAATTAAGTATTTGCCTTTAGGGGCTGCTCCTAATTAAGTAAGTACCAATTTAAATTTAAAAATATGAAACTATAACAGTAGAAATTGATACGAATCTCTCAAATTTGAAACCAGTTCTCAAAAGCTTTTCCATATCCTTCTTAGAGGTTGACCTCCATTAGGATACCCATATTTAATAGTAAGTTTTACAGAGGTATATAATTTAAATCACTGAACTTAAATTTTAGCATCACTTCTTAGATCTGCAAACAAGATTGAGTCAATGAATGATGCAATGAAAAGAGTGCAAGCACAAGAATTTATTCAAAGATTTAGAAGCAAGGAGGATATGCATCGCTACCTGGTGCAGCAAGGTAATGAACTCATAGTGACTTATCTTTATTATGTAGTTGGTTTGTTTCTTCCAACTAGGAAGGTACTAAAATTTCATTTCTAAGAGTGATACTCTGCGAAGAGAAAGCATTGAAAACTTTAGATGTAAAGTTTGCAGAGATTTCAGTGACTAACTTATATGATGATGCTATGAACGTCCCAGAGGTTTCGCTGTACCTGCCTACTAAGCAGCAGTTGTCAAATAAACTGCCTGAAAGAAATTATTTCTTTGGTATACTTGCAACAATTAAAGGTGATTATTTGAAAGAAATTATTCAAGAATCTCATAAGAAAGGTACATATCTCTTCAGAAGATAAGGACAAACAAGGGATCAAGATAAGTGAGAGCTGGCTATCAGAGCTGCAGAAGCACCCTTATATTTCAAGTAAGATTTTTAGTTTAACTCTTTAGAAAAATTTGGTACTGGCATCTTCTTGATGAAGGAATAGAGCAAGCTTCACAGAGAGCGAAAGTCGCAGACAAAGTATGAAGTTAGTAAGAGACTTTATTCTAATATTTAGCCTCCAGAGTCAATGGATATAGATGCTGTAGCTGGCAGCAAGAGAAGAATCTTAGGAGGAGGGAAGCAAGAAGTAGAAGTAAAGAAAGAGAAGCCAGCTCCCTCTAAAGAATTTTAAATGTGATTTTTATATTCATTAACTTAACTTCAAAACTTATTTATATACATTAAATCTCCCTTCTTTAGCACACTTTTAAACTTATTAATTATCTACTCTCTTCGCTGAACTTTTAATAAAGTCGACTGTTTCGATAGGTAGGTCATGCATCAAGTGGTATAGCAGGAGTTTCTTATAATGACCTTTTAGTATGCCCCAATAGAATTAAATCCCATTAAACTGTGGGCTGTAAGGCACGTTGAACAATAGTGTTATTCTAAGTTGTTCATAACTCTTCCTTGTTTCTTTTGTCTTTTGAACAGAAAGACTATCAACAAATAGCATAATCTCTTATTCAGGGTTCTTCTCTCTCAGCTGCTCTAAGAACTTAATATACTACTCTGTCTTATTTGAGCAAGGATGAATAACATAAGTTTCCAAACCAGCATCCTCGCTAATACCTCCAAGAATTGCCATTGTTTAAACCTTGACTTTTTAGTCAAATACTACTATATTACTATGTTTCTTATACCAATATTACTAGATGAAAGTGTTGAAAGTAAACACAGGCTCTTCAGCATGTATAAATCTAATATTAGGGTAGGTAGGTAATAACATAAGGTAAAATAAACTAAGCTTAATATTATTCGATTAAACTCTCTGCATTTAATCATAAATATAATTTAAATTTTTGCTGTAAATGGCTGAGTGAAATCAATCACTCTCTTTAAACGATTCATACCTTTGTAAGAGATACCATTTCGTTTATAGATGTTATCTATAGATTAAGGAGAGATTTTCAACTCAGAGAACAGACGACGAAACATAGTAGCTCGTTGATCGAGAGTGAAGTGAGCCCAATATATCAAAGTTTTTTTCATTAATAAGATCATCAATATGCCGCTTTAGAAACTTTGACTTTCTCCTAGACTTACAATTCAACTATAATTGCTTTAATTTCACATCTAACAAGCAGTGGGACCGAACAGTTGATGGAATTCGCTTTAAAAGCAGTGCGATAGACTTATAGCTCAGTACTGGTTTGTCTTTTAACTGTATATATCACATCCATAGCGCAGTTTAAACACTTAATCTATATAATCTTCATCATAAATAGACCCTACAAAGTAATAATTTTAGTCTCGCATTTAATTAAATAACCCCAACCCCTAAAAAATTCCCTAAAAATCAAAGCACTTATAAACTTCTTTAAGGGATTTTGGGGTTTAGATTCCACAATCAGATTATTATAATTAAATGATTCTTGTCATTTAGACTCTTCTGGCCACGAGTCTTGAATTAATAATGATATATCATTAAAAATGGAGAAGATATAGACAATTTAAGCTTTTTTATGAAATTTCCTAATGTCGTATGTTATACAGGGTTGTCAAGAAACTTTGAGAAGAGAACAGAAATTCATGAGATGATATCGTATTAAACTAAATAACTAAATTTGGACTCCCGAGCAAGAGAGTTACATGAGATCAAAGTTTTATAGTCATTTAATATTTAAGATCTAATTTTCTTGTATCGTGTCTTTTTAGCCCATAACTTCACATTTAAGATTTTACTCCCTTTATTTAAAGATACATTCTATATAACAACGATATTATTTTAAATAATTTCTCAAAGTCTGAAACAGTTTTAAGAACTGTTAAATAATTTATTTGACACTCTATATAAAAAGAAACCATAAATAGTCTTTGAAATGGAGGGAATTTGAAAATTTTCAAATTTATAGAGAAATTACTAAAATTGAAAATATAGTTCCAAAGTTGAAAATGAAGTACCAAAGTTGAAAATGCAGTACCAAAATAGTCTGAAAGGTCAAAATCAACTTTGATAGGCTCAAAACGATTCTGTAACCTTATAATCAATTTTAGATATAAAACAGTATTTAACTTAATTTAATAAATAATATTTAAAACAAACCAGATTAATTTGTGCTCCTCTTGAAGTGAAATGTATCCCTTGTACATTTGTTCCTAACTTTGATTTATTCATACTTTGTTTCTTTATTATAAATATTATATTGCAACATTCAAGTCCTCCAATCAAAAATCAAATATTTTTAAAGTGTTCAATCTAGTTTTACTTCGCACATTACACAGCAAGATTATATATTTTAAGTTATAATCATATGATTGATATATGTTCTAACAGAGACACCTCTCCTCACCTTTATAAATATTCTATATCATATCAAATTTTTAATCCTCAAGGTCTTAATCTACTTTATTCATGAAATTTTTTGATAGTTAATACTAATATCATTATTATTTATAAATTTGCTAGATTTTACCCTTTTTATTTATACTACATTGGTAAAAAAATGTAATAAAAATATTCTAAAAAAATTAATTCTCTCAAATAATCTTCTTACGATATGATTCAATATATTAGTGAGATATATATTCTACTTTTTAAAAATGTTATATTTTTAAATGAGTAAGGTGGGGTATCTAGGTAAAACAAATATTAGTTGAGGGTTTTATAAAATTCCTTCTTCATAAATCTGTAAAATTCATAGAGCACTTTATTTAATAATACAAAAGAGTATATTCTAAGCACTACATATATGTATTAAGAGTAAATTATAATTATGGAATTTAAAGTTGATTATGTATATAAATTATTGTAAAACATGATAAGCTTTACTTAATATTTTCATATTTTAGTAAAATTAAATTATAAATTACGGTAAAAACAATATTAATTTAAAATGATCTCTAGATTTTAAAATAAAGATTTCTTTAAAATTAGTATTGAAGTATTCTAAGTTTGATTAAGTATTCCATAAAAATTGATATAAAATTATAGTAACTCTATATAGAACTATGAATTGTTTATTTTGGAATAATTTGATTCTTGATTAAAGAATTAGGATAATTAATTTATTATCCACAAATTATTTAAATTCACTATTAAATAGAGCATTATTCCATTTTAGTTTACTGATCATTAATTCTTAATAGATTTATAGATAATTTTATTTAGAAATATTTATACAAATTTACCTTGAATTAAGAAGTTTGTTCTTTATTCCAGTATTAATCCCTTTGATAGTAAATACAAATTTTATATATTTTATTCAATAAGTCTTAAGAAATTAATAAAAGGCGTTTATATCTTTTAACAACCTTTATAATAAACTTAATTATATATTTATTAGCTTCATCGCCAATATTTGAAAAGTATTGGCGATAAAGAAAGAATAGAATTATAATATTATTATAATTCATGTAAAAAATAACTTCAGGAGTTTTAATTGATTTTTTAACTAATTATTGTAACTATTTAAGTACATAGATATGAAAATAATGATATTAATGTATTATTTAAGTTTTATACTTAGCACTTATATTTCATCATTTGAATTGTTTTTAATAAATTTTTTATGGTATTAAATTAACTAGATAAAATTATTTTGATATTTTTTATTAATAAATTTTGCTTTAAACTTACATCTACTTCTCATCATTTTTTACTTTATTTAAATCCAATTTA
>ARYC01012311.1:0-17191 GCA_000711775.1 Oxytricha trifallax | reverse complement strand
TAAAGTTGGAAACCCCTGAATAAAACCAGGATTTCTCAAACTGCCTGGAAATCAGTGGAGTTTTAGGAGGAAATTAGAATGTGAAAGTGAGAGGAAAATTAGGGACAGCTGAGCCATAATTCTCATGATTATTATAACTACACTTTTGATTGCAAATCTCTTTTATTATTATGATTTGCAAATCCATAACTTACAATCGTCGTTATTTATAGTACACTTGAATATTAGTAATTCCCTCATAGTGGAAGAATAGAGTAGCAGAGAGGAAAGTGCAGGGGCTTCGCAAATTTATATTTCGACTTGAGTATGACTAAATTCTATAGGGAATGTCAGCTTTCTGATATAAAGAACTAAGTGCACCCTATAAACATGCAAAGTGAGCAGAAGTTCGAAGCGAATAATATAAGATTAGGGAGGCTGTTTCACTTGCATGAATAAGTAATAGTGTATTTAAGCACTCTGCAAAGAGTGCAAGTGAAGTTATTGTCAATTGATTTAAATGCACATATATTATTACTGTCTGATAAGCGAAGCTATACTTTTATCTCAATGTAACAAACATCACAGTGTAAAAATAGCGCAGCGTTTGTAAAGAAAATTTGTAGAAATATTCAACTACGTAAAATCAATTACACGGATCGAGAGGACGTGAGTTGCTCTTCAAGATGCGCGCAAAGCGCAGTGAATTCTGTTTAGAGTAAGTGGAGTGCGTGGCTAATAACGAGGGTGCGAGGGCCATCGCAGATTTAGTTCTTAGTTGATTCCATTATTAGTTTAATTATTAAAGTAGTAATTATTAATTAATAAAAATCAAACTTAATTCAAATGTGGAGGTAAAAGCAGATCCCCAAACAACCTGTGTGAACGGTGGAACTTTGCAACCAATCGGTCAATGGGGTACAAACCCCACATATTCTTGGTCAGCGTCTCAAACTCTATAAGACTGGTAAGTATGGGCTCTTTATAAAATCATCATTTTTTTCCCATCTTCATCGTACTTGCATTCTCTGGATCGGCTCCCTCAAATTAAGTTAAAATCTGTCCTTTTAAGTTTCGTTATTTATTGATGCATTTAAAACTTTTTATTCACTTATCAAATTAATGCGAACTTACGTATTGGGGTTTATGCGCAATTTTTTATATAATTAGTTGCTGTGACCAAGTATTTCACTTTCGATTTCTTGAATATCTCATTATTTGCTAAAATTAAATCACTTTCGACTAAAAAGAATTCTCTGTGAAGAAATAAGTTTTTGCAAAAGCAAAAACATTTTAGCAAATAATGAGATATTCAAGAAATCGAAAGTGAAATACTTGGTCACAGCAACTAATTATATAAAAAATTGCATATATAGAATTACGATTCTATTTTTTACAGTTTGCTGTGGTGATAAACAGTATACTGTTAGACTCCGTATCCCTGCAACTAAACGAGAAAATGCTACAATAACGAGCTGAAAATGCAACTACTCACACGGGAACTCAAGAATATCGTAAAATAAGTGAAGCAACCGACCGATACAACAGGAAAAGCACATATAATCGGGTACTCACTGGAATAAACAATAAGTTGGGTTTAGAAATGCGCGGATGCAATTAGATCACAAGCTGCAAAACCCTAATTATTCTTAATACTAAGTTTTAATTATTAAAGATTAATCAGATTATAAATTTCACTTTTGTATTTTAGAGATCTAAATTGATTCAAATTCTGAAAATATTACCTTATTAAAAAATATATTCTTTTATCTGACACCGATGTAGGAATTTTGCTTAAAAAAATTTATTTGACATCGACTGAGACTCCCTGATAAAAACATGACATACGATTTTTTCCATGCTTAAGAATAAACTTAGGATCAATTTATTATTTAAAATGATAGTAATAAAATGTTTTAGGTAGCTGAAAGTATTAAAATATATAATTACTCATTAACAGCCATTTAAACAATAAACTTAAAATCAGTTTATAATAAAGTCAATTAATTTAACAATAAATAAAAACACAACAATTAAGAGTTAAGAACAAACGGGCAGGAATTAATCTGAAAAGCCTTTAAATAACATAGAAAATATCAAATTCTAAGTTAGGTAATCTAACTCAATTATTATTTAATAAAGCAATTAGGATCCAAAATAATATCCATAAAAAACTTCGCTATTTGGTAATATAGAACTTAACTTTAATCCATAAAAATCTATATTTTCTGTTATGAATGAAATAAAATTGAGCTAAAATTAAGGATAGTTATTTAGTTTAGCAAGCAGCAATAATTTAATTAAAATCAAAACCCCATAACCCCTTCAGTAATTTATAAGTATTTAGAGTGATTTTGGTAATGTAGGGAATTAGGGTTTCTTTTTGATTAATTTCTTTTTTAGTTGTAATATCAAATGTAATTTATTTTTTTCATGCTTGAAATTGTTTATTCTTTTATTTTATAATATCACTCTTCTGCAATAATGATATGTTTAAACTATTCCACTAGGAAAAACTAAATGATAGTACATTAATTGTTGCTTTGCTTATTGAAATAAAATAGCTAAATTTTATGAAATCTTCTTTTCATAATTCTTACAAACTTCATTTTTCTATATTTTGGTTCCAATTTAGTTTTATTATTTAGTACATTATTCAAATTAATTTTGAACCAGATTGGAACTATTCCATTAAAACCTCATTAATATAATGCTTGGTTATAATTTAAATTTAATACTTTAATATTTGTTACAAATTTAATGATATTGATTAAGTACCAGTATTAATTAAAAGTTTACAAATTTAGAACTAATTTAATGAAATTTAATTGGTTAAAAGGAATATTCAACTGAAATTTGTTACAGTTTTTGCAAACTTTCTCATTTAACTTTAAAGAATTGACCTCCTCGAAGATACCCATATTTAATAAGTGTTTAACATTTTATTGAAATTATAAATACACAAATTTAAGATTGGTATCTATTTAAATAATTCTAAAAATAAAAACATAACAAATCAAGGCAATTAATCACCTTATAATCCCTCATTTTAAGCAAAATTTTATTTAAATTTTACTTTAGTTACCAAAATATTTTGCATAGAATAAAAAAAATGTTAATAAAGTATTTAATCGAATTTTTAATAACTTTATGATGAAAATTTCAAAAATATTTGTGCTTAAATTCAAAATATTTGATTGATGTACTCATCTAACTTCATAAAAAATAAACAGTTAAAGAAACAATTTCTGAAAAAAATGTAAATTAGAAAAAAAATGAATATAAAAATTTATTTTTTTATATTATATATATAATAATATGAGGGCATATAAATTAAGTATTAAAAATTATTCATACAAACTTTTATTTTTTCATAACTAGAATGAAAGTGATGCTTCCAACTCAAATAAATTTTATTCACTAACAACACCCACATAATAAAAAAACACATGTAAAAATCATTGAGAGGTTTTGTGGTTTTGAATGCATTTTCAGTTTTAAAAGAAAAAGGTCTAAACAATAATCCTCATAAAAATAAAACTCTTTGAATTATCGTAGGATTCTTTATTCTCCTTAAAATTTATATAGCCTAATAATCGATTTAAGCAAAGTATTAAAATGCAATTTAAAAAATGTCTTACAAGGATATATACTTAACTTGATAAATTAATATGTCATTTAATTACATTTATTGATTTTGTGATCAGTCTACAGAGAATTTTATGAATATTTTTTATGTGAATTACTAGAAATAAGTAATTAAAGACAAGCTTAGGAATAACCAAATTACAATAAAACAGACTGATAATAAAATTAAAAAAATAGATCTTACCAAATTTGCTCCATAGTTTTTTATTTTTTAATTCTATAATAATTTTTCTAACATTAAATCTCAACATTATAAATGGCATACATGCTAAATTTATTCTTTTAATTTTTAATGATAAATTCATTTTAATTTATGACATAACATTATCCTTACCCTTAATTAAAATTTCTGAAGCTAGCTATTAAATCCCTAAAACACCTTAATGAGGTTTATAAGTGCTTTAATTTGTCAACTATAGTTGGGGTTTTTTGGGGTTAGAAGAGATATTAGACTAATTTTCAAAATGAGAAATATAAATTAGCGATATTTTTGGTCGATTTATGATGAGTAATATTTAAATTTACTAAAAAGCCAATTATGGTACGAGTATTAATATAGACTAAATCAAGCCAGTACTTAATTATGCAGTTATAGCAAAGCTATTACACAAGAGTTCTTCTACAGTTAGCCATCACTGATTGCTTGCTGTTTTGCATTTTAATTTTGGTTCTTGAAAGAATCTTGCAAGAAAATAAGAGTTCTCAGGCTAATACTCATTACCTCTGCGCCTCGTTGACTTGTAGTATTGATCACACTTTCTATTAGATTAGCGAGCTGTGATGCTTCATCGCAAGTTTCCTGACAAGTGTATCTCTCATTGGAATATTTAAAGACGAAATGGTATTACTTTAAGAACTGTCAATAGAGTGAAGTGAGTGATTGATTTTACAGTGCCATTTTATAGTAATAATTTAATATATTAAATATATATATATATTATTATATATATAATTAAATGCAGAGGCTTATTAACAATAAAATCAGTTTATACTTGCTGATGAAGCTGTATTTACCTTCAACACCTTTATTAATAAGTCTAAAAAGTATGACAATATAGAAGTTAATGACTAAAAGGTGGAGGTAGTCACCCTTGCAATTTTTAGCTGGTAAAAGCGAATATTCAGACTTAAAGAATTATGTCAGTCAACATAGCTCTATAAAGCGAGATTAGTAGATAGATTTCTTACATAAGATCAGAGAGAAGTATAGCAACCAAGAGATAATCCTATTTGTTGATAACCTTTCAGTTCATAAGTCTAAGGAGTCTATGAAGACCTAAAAATAACTCCTGTTTACAACTTTCCCGATAGCCCTTAAAATAATGGAATAGAATTCTACTGGAGTTAAATCAAGACTCACTGCAAGAAGCTGCTACTGTATCATCTTATGCATAACTTGCCAATCGATACAGTAGACTTTATTCAAAGCAGCATTAAGAGAGCGAACGTAAATAAGACAACAATATGTGCGATAGAAGGAAGAATGAATGTTTTTAAATAAGTATTAGATTAAAAGGAATGAATATATTCACCTATTAAATTGGCCTTTCAACTAGTTTTTAGATATCTTTATAAAACCTCTTGATCACCTCATGAAATTGTCAGTGACTTTCTGCCTCTGTGAGCCTTTGCAAGCTTTCTCATTAGAAATATACCAGTTTCAGGTTTCCCTGCAAAGATATGAATCAAAGCTTACTAGAGAAATAAGGATGCTTATTAAGCTCAGAGTGACAGGTCCCACTTATTAGTATGCTTTGCTTCTTTATATCTTTAGGAGAAATAGAAAAGCGTTTCTTGTGAGCTTCTTAAATGATCTCTTTGAGATAACTCTCTCCTAAAGTGCCAATAACACCAAAAATGAAGATCCATTCTAAAAGTTTTTTAGAGAGTTCTTTTTTGTAGGAAGGTCAACTACCAACTCTTCATCTTTCATTGGAACCTTGTAGAGATTAGTGACTGAAATCTCTAGGTAGTTTGTTTTTTCTATCAACTTATTTTCATTGGTTTTGAAGGCTTTCTTCTCATCACAGACTATAGGTTTTAAAAATGAAATTTAGGTACCTTCCATGGTTTGAAGGAATAATCCCACTATAGTTTATGATTAAGTATATGTTTCATGCTTACCATGTTGAGTGAGGTATCGATAGAGATCTTTCTTGCTTCTTAATCTTGAGATCATTTCTTAAGCTTTAACCCTCTTCATTGCAGTACTTATAGACCCCATCCTTGTTCCTTCTCTTCTTATTGAATTAAAAATTTTAATATATAGAGTTCTGGATCCTACTGTTAAAAGTCTTAGTATTAAATATGGCCATCTTATAGGAGGTCAACCTGGTAATGATACGTGGAGAAAGCTGGCAAAAGCTGAAACAAACATTAGAGATGGAGCTCCATTTTTATCAATTTAGTTAAATTAAATTAGTACTAAGTTTGTTTAAATTTAATTAGTACAAACTAAATTCGTTTTATTTTAATTAGTACCAATTTAATAGTACTAAAACTTAACTAGTACCTAGTTTTAATCTAATTAGGTTTTAATGGAAAAGTTCCAAAATGGTTCAAAACCTAATTGTTACCAGTACTTACCTGAATTGTTTCTAAGTTGGTACCGATATTAAAAATATTAAGCATGAAATTAGAAAATGTTTAGTTATAAACATTGTATGTGTTAACCATTATCGCTGCAGGGTAAACTTCTGCTCAACAATACTTTAGCTTGGAGAGTTATTACTCATTTATAATAGTAATTTAAATTTGAATATAAAAATGGCGGCTAACTTCAATCGTAAAGCAATTTCTCTTGGAGAAGGTTAATCCCTGCTCAATTTTGGCTGCCTTTAAGAAATCAGAAGTAATTTAAATTGAAAAGGAGGTTGAGCAAAGAACTCTAGAGTTTGAAGTTGAGATCTCTAAATTAAAGTTTTAAACAAGAAATAGAGGGCAGAGAATAGAGTTTTAACATAAATTGAATTTGTTGAGGAGCTAAAAGAACAGCAACCAAAATGAAAAAATTAAAACATTTTAATGTGAAGACTACTAAAATTTATTCTTAACTGAGTCTAACTTGAAGAGTTACATCAAAGAGGCACACTCGTTGTACAGTGTAGATCTACTTTAAGCATGATAAAGTAGATGGTAGATACTCGAGGACAACATGCATGAAGTCTTATAATTATCAGCCAAAGATAAGAGGCATATGCAAAAACAAAATTAAGCATATTCTTGATTAAAGACGAGGAAACTAAAAATCTTGTATCTGCTAAAAGAAAAAATAACTCTCATGAGTCATAAAGAGAAAAGTAGGAGAGACTTATGAGATAGAATTAATTGAAGTCAATTAACCAACCCCCAGATGGTATGGATATAGCATGCTTATAAGAGAGAGCAATTTATATACCTGCATTAAATGCAGTCGACATAAGAAGCTGTATTGAGAACTTTTTGAATATTGACGTACCTAACAAGGTAAATATTATAGTGGATGATGAATTAACTTACGAGGTATATCCTTTCAAATATCTAATTAAGAACGAAATCTCATTAACAACGAGCTATATTAAAATGAGTTTGCAAATGAATACATAGTACTAAGAGAGGCTTAGAAAAGATAATGCAAGATCTTAGCTAAGCTCGACGAAGTTATACTTGGCCATGGTATTATTGAATTAAGACTAAAGAAGTTTAAAATGAATCTAAGAGAATATCTCTACCATTATAAATATCCTGATAATTTAAATGAAATACTCGTAGAAATGACTAAGGGTGTGGAAGAGCTTCAAAATATTGGGTATGTTCATAGAGATTTCAATCAAAAAAATGTAATGTTAAATTACTGCCCTTCAGAATGAGCAGTCATAGATTTCAACAGAGCAATAAGACAAGAGATAGTGACATTAACTAAGGTTCTAGGCACTCAAGGATCACAAAGATAAGGAGTAAAATATTTCTAAAATAAGTGCACTAATAATCATTAGTTTCACAAAAACCTGCATTTTCTCTACTAACCCAAATAAGATCCCAACTACACACTACAAATTATAGCACTTATAAACCTCATTAAGAGGTTTTGGGGTTTTGATTGAATATAATAAACTATCAAATACATACTGAAATGGAAAAATCTTAAACTTTAGTAGGGGCACTTCCTCAAATATACATTCTCTACGCTTCACAAACTGGAAATTGTGAATAAATATCTGAAGATTTTCATGCTGAGCTATCTAAAACATATCCATCATGCAAGAGATTCCTGATGAATGATCATTAAGCTATAAAGAACCAAAAGGTCTTATATGATCTCAGTGAAAAGGATGCTCTTAAACTTTGTATATTCATCTGCTCATCTACAGGAAATGGAGATTTCCCAGATAATGGAGAAAACTTTCACAAATATTTGCGAAGATTGACCGTGCATTTTGAAGAAGGGGAAGAGACAACAATCCTTAGCCATGTATGGTATACAATTCTAGGTCTTGGAGATACAAATTACAGCAAATATTAAGGAGCACCAAGATACTTAGACGAAAAAATGAAATAACTGGGAGCTTAAAAGTTTTATGAAAGGGGAGAAGCTGATGAAGCAACTAGCCTTGAATTGGTTATTGAACCTTGGCTAGAAGGAGTTTATCTTGCAATCAATTAAATTATAAAGAGTATAAAATCTTTAGGATAGAGTCAAATTAAAGATTTATTAAAGTAAGTAATTTACAACGAAACTCATGAAATTTCCAAGGAGTTCGAAAATAAAGATGAGATAAAGAAAGCTCCAATAATTACTCATGGGCATTTAACTTTAGGAGAAGTATTCTGTTTATCATTGAATAAGGAAGTTATTCTTGCTAAGTTAAAAGTTGATAAACCTATCTCAATGAATTTTATTGACGCTGGATCGTCTTTTTCTCTATTCCCTCACAACAAATAAGAAGATGTTGACTTTATTATTAAATAATTTAAATGGAATAGAACAGCTTTGATTGGGAATAATACTGTAGAAGAGTTACTGAGGACTAAGATTGATATTGTAAGCAGGAAAATCTAGCTTAATAAATTTTTGTGGGAAGTCATCATAAAAACTTTATAAAAAGAAATTCTTGAACATCCATTTTTAACACTTAAGGAATTTGCTAAATATCCTCCTTCAGCTTTTGACATTCCACATTCTATTCTAAACCCCAAAACCCCTTCAGTAGTTTGATTGAATTTTCGATTGATAAAAGCAGACATTAGTACATACTTTACTAGGGTTTTAATAAGGTTTATGTAGGGGATTAGTGTTTAAATGTAATGTAAATTATTGTGTATTAAGGTGTTTTATTTTTATTATTCACACAAACAGTACTTTTGCATCATGAGGCAACTTTCTAAACTTTATTTCTCCTACCCAGCTTAAAATTTAATCTATTGTATGCTCCGCTCTATGGTTAGGCTTAATGATTATCTACTCAGCTTTATCTTTCATTTTACCTTTTATCTTATTCTAGTATAGATATTGCTGTATTCTTTGCTTTGAATTTTTTCTCGCTTACACCTATAGTAATAATTTCTTGGCATATTGCATTCAGCAATTATTGTTGCAATATCCCATTACCATCTCTCCAATCCTCCCTTTCTGGAAAGTATCCAGGAGTACCATAAACGTTGCCGAGTCCCGAAGCTGCAACTCTCAATGATATATTGAAATTAATTAATACTACTCTGTGAGGTGAAAAGTCTTGCATAATATTTTCAGGCTTCAAGCCTCTCTGGATATATCCCAAAGTGTGAAGCTCTTTAATTCCATTGCAAACATTTGTAAGAATAAGAGGTAACTACTTTTGAATCTTTTAATCCTAAATGGAGTCTCTTAAAATCATTTAGTAAGAGGGAGACGAAAAGCTGCATGATCTGGACCAAGCAGTATAGCATCGAGCTTTATTATAAATCTGCTCTATATATCTCTTGATTTAGTATGTGCTTGGTATTCATTCACGTATTCCATTTGATACTTGTCATCAAATTTGAAGTAGTTGAACTGATAAATCTTGTATGCGAACTGCTTATCTGTTATTACCTGTTTTCAAATTGATCCTCAAGGATTAGATTCCTTCTTTGCACTCTTTAAGGTCAATTATGTTCAATATTGGATGTTTTAGTGCTTAAATCTTAAATTTGATTTTTACGATATCAGAGGCAGGGAGGTTCCTCACTGCTGTAATTAGTTTATTTTCTTTCTTTACTCTTTGTTCCAAAGATTCTAAAAGGTCACTTGACTTTCATTTTTGAAGGAAGACCTCATCAGTCTCAGGATCTATGACTTCAAACTTCTTGGCATGATGGTTTTATAGGTGAATATTTAAATCCTTTGAATGATTGTATTGCTTATTGCAGTAAGGCAGAATTTTTTCCCATCTATCTTATCATGCTTAAGATAGAGCCTGAGCTTGTTATTATGCTACTTTAAAATGTGACTTGAGAGCAGACTTATAAGTGAAGGACTTCTCACACTCTTCACATTGATTTTCAATCATTTTTTCTTCCTCCTCTTCAACCATTTTTATTGGTACCACACATTAAATTTCTTATCTCTGCATATCTATTTTACAATTTAATTGCTATTCAAAGTCTGAAACCTAACGTAAGAAAATTTCAGGTTCATATTAGGTAGAAACATCACAAATATCAATTATCTTTTGATTCATAAAAGAAAGTTATAGCTGGCTAATGCCAAGCAATATCGCTTTTCTAAGTAAGTTCCGCTCATTTTTATAAATACTATTAATAATTATATAAGCTGTTTAAATTCTACCTCCAAACAGGAGTAATAGCATATCCTCAAAGATTTACAGAGGTTTAATAAGAAGAGAGCGCGAGAAATTAATTTTATATTTCTTAAGTTTTGATATAATTTATATACTAATTCATCCATTTTTTCGTTAAAATGCACCTGTAAAGTTAGGTGGTGCTTCTAAATTTGTTGTCGTAATTTTAGGAGGAGAAGTTTTAAAATATAATTTTTAAATGTACTTCCTAAATTAGTTTTGAATTTTAATTTAACTTCCTAATTAAGTTTTATATCAATTAGGAGCACCATTTAATTAATTATATTGTTATTAGGAGCAATTTAATGGAGATAGATTGATAAAAATGGAAATCAATCTGTGTAACTTGGAGCAAGTTTTTAAATGCTCCTCCTCATATCTTTTCAAGGTTGACCTCCAGTAGGTCCTCCCTATTTAGTAGCAAGATTTTGATAAACCTTGAATGGATATCCATAATTTTAAATTTCATTAACATTTCTAGAAACTGGAAGCAAGATGGAGTCTATGAATGATGCAATGAAGAGAGAATATAATCTCAAGATTTAATAGGAAAATTTCGATGTAAAGAGGACCTCTATAGGTAGGTACTTGGTTTAGCAAGGTAAACTTTTAACTAATACTAATAGATGAACCATAGTTGGATTGTTCTTGCCAACCCAGGAAGGAACTAAAATCTCATTCTTAAAAGCCTTACTGAGTGAAGAGAAAAAGCATTTAAGTCTAATGAAATTAGGATGATTGAAATTCCTAACTACCCTGAAATATCAGTAACAAATCTCTACGATGATGCTATGAGTGATCCAGATGTTGCTCTATCAAAGTTACAGCTCTCTAACAAGTTTCCAGAGAGAAACTTCTTCTTTGGAGTCCTTGCAACTCTGAAACCTGAGTACTTAAATGAAGTAATTTAAGAAGCTCATAAGAAACGCTATAGCATCTCTCCTGAAGAAAAAGAGAAGCAAGGTATTAAAATAAGGGACACCTGGCTGTAGGAACTGCAAAAGCATCCTTTTATCTCAAGTAAGCTTAGTCTTCTAACTTTACAGAAAAACCTTGCACTGCTATTTACTTGATGAAGAGCGCAGATAATTTAACAGAGAGAGAGAAAGTCTCAAGTAAAATATGAATTGAGTAAGAGACTCTACAAAGATTTATAAAAGCCAGACTATATGAACATATATGCAGGAGCTGGCACAAAGAGAAGAAACGTAGGCTCATGCAAGCCTTAAGAGGAAGAAACGAAAGAGAAGCCAAATCCCTTTACGGGCTAATTTAATATGTGAGCTTATTCATTCGTTTAAATCTAAAACTTATTAATAGTCACAATATCTCCCTTCTCCAGGGCATACTTTAGCTTTGTCATCGCTTACTCTTTTAACAGCACTTTTAATAAAATCGACTGTATCTATCTTCAAGTCGTGCATCAAGTGATATAGTAGAAATATCTTGTAGTCGTCTTTCAAAAAACCCCAATATAATTCAATTCCATTGAACTAAGGGCTGTAAGGAACATTAAATACAGGTGTTATATTTAGTCTTTCATATTCCTTCCTTGAGTCTTAAGTTTTATGAACTGACAAGTTATCAACGAACAGAATAATCTCTTAGTCAGCGTACTTGTCTCTGAGTTATTGCAAAAACTAAATATATTATTCAGTCTTTATAGAACAAGGGTGAATAACATAGGTCTCGAGGCCAATATCTTCACTTATTCCACCAAAACTAGCATGGGTTTAATCCTTAACCATTTAATCATAAACTTCTAAGTTGCTGTACCACTTATACCAAGACCTTGATATGAAGGTATTGAATGTAAACACAGTTTCATTAGCATGTATGAACTTAATATTATAGTCTAAAGCCCTCTGCATTTAATCGAATATATAATTTAAATTAGTCTTATAAAACGGATCTGTAAAGTCAATAACTCTCTTAAAGCGATTGACTATCTTGCATATATTCCATTCTTTTTAAAAATGTTAGCTATGGATTAAGCAGAGATATGAAGCTCAGAGAATTGGCGAAGAAACATCACAGCTCTCTTAGACAGAGAGAAATGAGCCCAGTACTTAAAAGTCTTGTCATTAATTTGATAATCAATATGATGCTGCTAAAATTTCTTAGGTCTCTTAGAAAGAAAGTGCTAAATTATCAATTTCAAGGCTAACAAGCAGTGAGATTTAACAGTAGCATGTGATTTATGAAGAAGGGCTTGCTATAGAAGTGTAATTTAAAATAGGTTTGAGTTATTCACTATAATCATCACATCCATAACGCAACTTAAACAGTAGATATATATACTCACTGTCATATACTGACCCCAAAACTCGCATTTAATCACTAATTTACATTACATTTAAATCCTAATCCCATACATAAATCCTATTAAAACCCTAATAAAGTATGCACTAATAGTCTACTTTTATTAATCAAAAACTCAATCAAACTACTGAAGGGGTTTTGGGATTTCGATTCTGGAAGGTTAATTACCAAAGATTAAGCCAAGGTATTACTCAATCATAAATGACCCTTTTTATGACTAAGATCAAAAGTAGTTGAAAGAAAAAGGCGATATCTTTGAGATTTGCCTGTCAACGCATAATTTTGAATCAAATCGGGAGCTTAAAAGAGGACTTGCTTCAGGATTTTTGAGGGATCTTATTACGGCTGAAGATACTAAAACTTCCTTCAAACTTTAATTCAGTCAATCTAACAAGATCATATTTATGCCTAATGAATAATACTTTGAACATAAACGCCCAATTGTAATGATATGCCATGGTACTGGTGTGGCACCATTTATCTCTTTGTTAAGAAGAATCGAGAACTTAATTGACAATTATGAGTAAGTAGGGACAGTACTAATGTTTTATGGAATTAGAAATGATCATTCAGACTTCTTATTCAAAGATGAGATCTTAAGAGTCTTTGGTAAACTTAATAAGAAGAGTGAAGGTAGTTAGCTCTATGTCTCTTGCAGCAGAGAGATTGAAGAAATCGAACCTAGCTAATATTTGGTAGAATTTGGATATGTCCAAAATTACTTTGACAGCATCGAAGTCCGAAGAAAAGTAAGACATAATGTTTTTGATAAGGCAGGCTATATTATAATCTGCGGTAATAAAAATTCATTAGGAGCATCAGTGCAGAATAAGTTAGTACAGCATAATCAATAAGTTTTTACTCAAGAAGAAATCTCAAAATTTAAGAAAGAAACTAGAATGCTTTTGGAACTTTGGGGTGAATGATATTTTTAATTAATTCATTATTCTTTAAAAATCTTCTTACGTATGGTCAGGAAAATTCTCTACATTTTCTCAAATTAAAAATCATTAAATATGTTTACCTATTTATACAAGACCATGAACTTTGTCATTTAAGACAATTCTTTCAGGTATATCTAGCAGCTCTCTATTTTGATTTACACCGATTCTATGTTAAATTAAATTACTTCTTAACTGCGATATAGCTTCATTGTCCACATCTAGATGTTTCGCTTCCTCAAAACTTTCATCATGATTATTGTTCAATATGTTTCGGAATCTTTAATTCCTAAATTGACTTTGAGGATTGGTTTATACATGATTCTAATTATAGTTATTATTAATTGATCTGCTCCGCTCTTAGACTCTCCCAGATTGATTATTAGTTGTCGTATTATTTGATTTTCTTTCTTCCTTCTAAAGTTACTTGAGATTTTAGAGTCTTTTTCCTACATGCATGCTTTTATATATCTATTAATTGTTCTTTGGTATCGTTGTAGCACTAGTTTGCTCTGTGGAACTCCTAAATTCTTCAGTAAAGCTGTCAAGTTTCAAACTTTGATTGATCTTACTTCCATTTTTATTAGTGTTATTGATTGTCTTTTCTTAGATTTACCTTTTCATCCTTTCATATTGATTATCTTCATTGCTTGTAAGCTTTTTCTTAGCACTCAAATTAGCGTAACTTCTTACAAGAGCTAACCCCCCAGAGTTTGAATTCAAAGATTACTATTGCATGCCAGGCCTTTCGGTAAGATTAGGTTAAGCAACATTTTGCATAAAGATTTTAAGTAAATCAGGGTCAATTATATTCTAAAGTTATTTCAACTCTTCTGCTAAACTTTAATTTTCCTGGTTTTTTAATAGAATAATCTCTTCTGCGTCTTAGATTGATTTTAAACTTTTCGAATATTAATTCTCTTGCTATTTTAATTTTTGATTGTACATTTAAGAAAGTCAAATCCAAATAAAAAATATAAAAATATATTATTGAAAATTCCAGACATTATTTATTGGCAATTTTACATAATAAATTCAAATTTACAAAATCATTTCATGTATTTTGCAATATTATGTTATTAAATCGTAAAATATCCACTTAGATGATTATTTTAATTGGTTTCAACATCAAGATAAATTTAATTCTTGATATTTACTAAAATACAAAAATTGAACTAAGTTATAAGAAAATGGCTTTCAATTTTAGTTTCATTTTCAAGCATTTTCTTTTTAAATTAAATCAACTTTTTATTCTTTTATATGTCATTCTCAACTTAGCTCAACCCCTAATTTTCAAGACCGATTAACTTTGAAAAATCAAGATTTTATTCATTACGATTAGTAGTGGTAGCTTGTTTTATAATATTGAAATTAGTTTAATTTGTCGATTCTCTATTTTGTTGTTAATTATTAGTAGAGCTGTTATAAGCAGCAGTATTATGATTATTACTTAAGTTTGGCTATGAATTATTTGAGATTATAGTGCGATTGGTTTTTATCAAAGTTAAATGAGTTTTTAGTCTCTCTATCTACTTTGCGGCATTGTAAATATTCCCAAAATCCTACTGATTTATTTTAACTTCCTCTCTGTTTGACTTATCTAACTATCTGAAACGTTTTTTCATTTGCTTTATCTAGGCTTTCAATTGACCTTCTTCTAGTTAAAAAATATATATATAAAAGTTGTATCTAATCTTTAACAGGGTTTGGTTAATCCTTGAGTGCATTTTATTTCTAAATCATTGATTCTAAGCACTTAATTTTATCATTTAAAAAAGCTATTTGCCTTTAATTATCCGTAGTTGCATTAGAAAATTCATTGATTTTTTCTGCATTTGTTAGTCGATCAAATCTCTCATTTAATTTTCTGAGTTGATCTTTCAACATTAAACATTAATGATGTGACTTATCGACTTCTATCTCAACTATTTCTAGGTCTGGATCTTTCTCTATTTTTTACTCCTCTTAATAAAATTCTATATGATATTCAAGTAAAATTAATTAACTTAATAATGCCTTATTTTCAACTTTTAAATGACATTAACTGTGAATGTACTAATTTCTTCCATTTGTTAACGAATTTCTATATTGTTCTTCAGTAGACTTTCAATCATTTTACTATATAAATATTTTAAATATTATCAAAGAATATATTACTCTCTGGGGTCTTCAGTCTAAATTATGATTTCTCTTGCTTTATTTGTTTGACTACCCTCTTTAGAGTGCAGTATTGTTATTGGATCTCCCTCCTCAAACTTATCCTAATTTTGTTTCTACTTAATTAAATCTAGCTCTTTGTCCACCTATACAGTAAAATTTAAGTTAAAAAGATTAATTCTTTGATTATTTTGCTATAATTACAATTTTCAGATAGCTATTTATATTTGTGAGCTACTCCTCTGTTTAATCCAAACTTTGAACATTATTGTTCATAGTTAAATTTCTAAGCTGTGCACTTGTATTGGTGCTTTGAAACATATTTTGGCTTTGTAAATTTTACGAATACTGCAGTAAGTTACTGGAATTGAAGTGACTATCGATTGATTAGGAATTTCCTGTAGTACCCCCTATTCTTGAATTTATTCAAGGTTGTGTATGATGATTTTAGTTTAAGTTTCCAGGATTATAGGGGTCAAGAATTGATCGTGATTATCTATCATGAGCAAGAGTAGATGAGGAGTCTTTTATTCTTTATAGTAAACTCGGTTACATGTCTTTTTAATACCTATACAAAAATTTGTTCAACCTGATATACAAAAATTCTTAATTACCTTATTGTAGTCATTTTTTATTAAAGAAAATTAATTTTACTATTCTAAAAAGCTGTGTAAATTCAATAATATAGCTTATTGTAAATGAGTAATAAATGATTAAAGTACAAACAAATTATCAATAGAAATTAATTTCATCATCATCATTGAGTAAATTTATGTCATTTTGACTTGAAGCTAGATACTAATCAAACTAGAATTAACCATTTTTATTGAACATTGCCTCTCTATCATCTTCATCTGTGATTAGAATATTGATATTATTATCATTTTCTTTTCCTAAAGCTTAATTTTTCTAGGATTACTTATTACTCCTATTCTATGTACTCATCATTAATAGTTGTTCTAATTACTGATCTTAATCTAAACTTAAATCGTTAATGTTTTAAGTATTTCTAAGCCCCTGATCGAATTATTATTTATTTGAACCTTGATTTGAAGTATTTTACATGGGGTAGTTTTATGAGTTTCTTAAACTCAAATTCTTATTGGAGTTATCTTTCTTCAGGGGTTTGTTAGTTGATTGAGATAAAATTGAGTTAGGGGGTTTTGGGGGCATTCCTATGGGTGTACTCGAGTTCTTCCTATTTATTTGGGGTGTCTTACTTTAAGAGGTTAAAGCATATTGTGGCATATCGAGTAATAAACACTCGTCATCTAAGTTGTATTGTTTATTAATGAACAGATAAGATCAATAATATAATATCACTAATTTATTCAGATTCAAATTATT
>ARYC01012309.1:0-10701 GCA_000711775.1 Oxytricha trifallax | reverse complement strand
AATATATCTAACTAAACCTCTTGCATAAACTCATTCTGTTATAAATTGTCATAAAATATTTTGATTTATATATATTAATAATGAATATAAGGATGTGAGATTAAATTTTATTAAACAATATTATTAATTAAAATTATAATTTGCGCTCAAACTTCTCTTCTGTTATATAATAAATCAACAAGATTTTTGAGAAAACTTAATCTACATGAGGATGCTTCACAAAACTACAAGTATACTTACAACATGGAAGGTTCCAGTTTCTGGCCAGTAGTTTCCGATGGGTAGATCAACATGAATTTCAGGAAAGCCAAAGTGACAAGGTTAAGGAAGCAAGGTTCTGATCAGTATAATTCACAGAAAACTTTAGGTGATAGTAAGTATTATCCAAAGATTAAGTTTTCTTTAAAATAATGTTGAATATTATAAAATTAGTTTTTTTCAAATTTAATAGTGAAAATTTTGTAATATTAAAAAAATTCACTTAGTAAAGGCTATTGTTTTCTCATGCTGTATTCTCCTAGTCAATCTCATATAAAAAAATAATCTTCAAATTATTTGTTATGATTATTTAACTTATTTCCACGTTTTATGATTTCTTTCATCAATAGAAACAGCAATATTAGTCAATCCTAGTTTAATGTAAAAAATCTGATGACTTTTGATAAACTCATGGAATTCTAGGACAATTGATGGTAATGTCTTTGACTATATACTCTAAGGCTGTGGTCTTGTCTAGATCATATTTGGAGAAGAAATCTATGAGGAACGTTAAATCCAGGAGTTTATTCATAATGTTGATCTCTAGGTCTATTATTCATGTTTGAAGTCCTCCTACATTTTAAGTTTATTTATAGTATTTTATAATAAGTGTCTAATTTAATTTTTAAAGGTTATAAATCTTATTATGATTATATTCCTTAATAATCTTTATCTTTTTAGTATTAGTTGGATGATTTCTTGATTAAGTTACTTAATATGTTAGTCGAGAATATGTATTTACACATCAATCAGAGCGGTTCTAAATGCTGTAATCCGAAGCAAGCTGACTTTAATAAATTTTTTAGATATCATTTCGGTCTTTCTTTGCAAATGTGCTAGGATAATGTTTTCTCTAGAATTGGACTTAGTCCACTTTTTGTGATGTCAACTGGAGAATAGTGCATTACAAACATGGTGGAAACTTTTTGAACAATTCAAACTCTTACTCGTTCGAGTTTGTGATAATTTAAGTTGAGCTATTTTAATGTGGTCAAATATGTGAATAATTTGGAGGTCAGTTAAAGCTAACTATAGTATGCAGTTTAATTAAATATATTCTCGATTAAGCACTTCATTAAATGATTAGTTATCCAATCATTCTACCAAGCTGGGTAATGAAATTGATTGAATTATATGTAAATATAGTGAGAGCGAGGTCAAACAGAAATGCAAGAGCTGTTAATATCCTTTTTATTGCAAGAATTAGAGATACTATTTTTTAGCTTTAAAATTTTTGATTTCCTTTCTAATGGTTAAAATCAAATTTTAATTGTTCTTAGTATAATTATGAGAATTAAGTTGTATTAGTTTAATGATTGTTCGATAATTTGAAGAAAAAAAACTTGCATAACTTGATTAAATTATATATTTTTACTTAATTCAAAATAATAATCATTATTATAATTAAAAATATCCCATGAATTAAAAAACAAATTTTGTTTAACTTTGATTCAATTCAACGAATTTATAATTAATTTTTAAACAAAATATTGATGAATCTAATTATTTTAAACACTATTTAAATAAAATGAATTAATAAGGAATATAAATTGAAATTCAAAAGAAGATTAAAATTCTTTAATGTATTAAGTTAAAATACAAAATGTCTTAATTGCTAGTTTGAATATTCTTAAATGAAGAAAGGCTTTCACAGCTATTGTTTAACTTTGATCGACATCATGCCATTCTTCGAGGTTAAAAATTCCTAAGCCATCACTAAGCATCTACGAGTTTAAAGTATAAGTCTAGCAGATTTTAAATTCTTTAATCGTACTTTCATATGAATTACTTCCGACATCTTTCTTAAAAAGTCTTAATCGGGGCAATGAGCCATGGATATCAAGATCCATAAATTTTTTCCATCCAACTAATGTTGCACTATTTTTTGAACCCCTTGAAATTTTTTCTCCCTTAGTCGAAGTTCTAGATTGATTTTGGCATCCAAACTTCCGGATTTCTAGTTTAAAGTTATTTAAGAATATCCTCGAAAAATCTTGCAATATTACAAGCGTAATCAGGGCTTATCCCAGCCAAGCAAAAGTTTGCACGAGACCTCACTCGAAACACGAAGAGGGCTTGCTTAAGCTTGCCTATGGCTGCCAGACTTTCAAATACTGTTCAGCGCAATATGCTTCTGCGAGCCTAATGAGGCAAAAAGTAGAGGTTTTTGGCAATTAAGAATCATTTTAGACGCTTAATTTTTATTAAAAATGTATTAAGATTAATTAAGAGCGATTCAAAAGTCATAATAAAAGTAATAAAGAATGCAATTAAAAGAGAGACAAAATTTAAATTTGAAGCTTAAAGTACATTATTAGAGCAATATATACTTGCCCATCTCATTCAGCTTCCTAAGACTCTAAGTCTCAGGTACTAGAGACCAGGATGGATCTAAATCGGAGCATGCTTTCGATGTGAATGAAGTGTCTATGCCTAACCTTCCTAACTAAATGGGTTGGAGGTCAAAATACCATGACGCCTAATATCCACATTTGATTGATCAAGCTAAGCTAGTCCTCCCTCAACATAATTATGATATTAAATTCCAGGAGATGTAGGAGTTAAATTCTCTTTTATCAACATACTTGCTTCGACTAGAAGAAAAATAAACCTGGGTTACAAGCTTATCTCCAAGAGTTCATAATATTAAAAAGCAGAGGATAGGTACAGCTTCTTGGAGCAAATCCATTCAAGGAATAGTGTATGTTTAATTGACTTTCTTTAAAAGCTCAGACACACAAGCACATAGTCCTCCACTAATGGATTGTTCCAGATATTACAAAAATTCCTTTTCAAGCTCAAACCACTTATACAGATAAGGACAAGGATTTTCCTGAATTCATGTCTTCTACTGATATGAAACTATAGATTAAGACATTAAACTTTTAAGATCAGCCATGCAGCTTTTAACTAGCTAGCCAGATCCAGAGTTGTGTCTAGGACTTGCTTCTTTTATCTTTATTAAAGATGTCTCAGAGCTATCATCGATGACAGTCAACTTGCTATTCTAGATACTTTTAATAGCGACATAATTCCATGATGCAGTCTCTGCTCTCAATGTTGAAAGTAGACAATTATCAAAAAATTTATGATTTAGTAATTGAAGAAATAAATACAGTTGATATATAGCAATTACTTTTTGAATATAAGAGTAGGTTTACAAATGAATTAAAAATTACAAATAATCAGGAATCTCAAGTGTATATTATATTTAATAAATAAAATTAGTTATATTGTTTGTTAATCATCACTCATATTTATACTTATACTTAATTGATGTATAGTTTCAATTTTACTTTTAGAATAATCATAAACATTTTTATATTTATTATTTATAGAGATAGTAAAGTTTAGTTAAAACGAAAGTAAATTTTGAAATACTTCTGGTCTATTTATAATTCTGATCATTGAATTCTGGATCATAAAAATTTATATAGTAAAGTTAAAAAATTTAATTAAACTTAATAATTGAATAATAATTATCAGAAATAAATAATTTCCACTGATTATTAAAATATTTAAACATTATAAATTAAACTAATTTAAACAATTCAGTATAATCATGATAAATTAAACAAAAAAATAAAGTAATGTTAAAATCAGACATTTCTAAAAGTGGGGCAAAAGTAGCAAATTTTTCATACTTTTGCCCCAATCTTCCCTACTTAAATTTATTATTAACGTAATGTCAAAATTTATTTAGAAATATTATTAAATATTTATGATTAATATAATAACTATAATTTCTTGAACTTGAATATTCAAAAAATCTTGATAAATAGAGTGGTCCATGTCTTACCTAAAAGCCTAAGAATATTAAGCAGATCTTTCATATAGTATCTGAAACACTATTCTGGTCAAATAATTACTAGAAATTTCCCCATTTAGGTTGTTTAATACAACGCTGAAATATGCTCATTTGTTTAAACCAATCGGATGATTAGCTGGAAGAATACTTTAAGGCTATATGGGAAATTTACATAATCTAAAGGAACTACTTTAACTAGATTAACTTCTTGCACTTGATACGAGAGAAATCTAGAACCTTGGTATCTAGCTCCACTGAGTGTAGGAATAAGCTTGATGAAATTCAAAAGGTGTAACTATGTATTGGAACATTACTAATTGAGAGAAAAGATCATAAGTTTAAAGAACTAATAGACGAGGTCCTTATAGGCAACATGAAGAAGCTTGAGCTATAAAAGAAACTTCATAAAAATGCCAGCTAATCAAAACTGAATAGAAAGCTATAGCTTATCAGCAGTTACAACTCCTAAACAAGAACTCGAAAGAAATGGAATATTTTCTTCGGTTACCAGTAAGTGGATGCATTCAATCTAATGTAATTTCAAAAGAAAATAGAAGAGGACCTTGAGTTTTCTCTGCTTCCACTCCAAACCCTTTGCATAAATTACCTTATGTAGTGCCAGTCGACAAGGGCATTTGTCAACTTCGGAGTAGGAAACGGGAAGAACTACTTGGTTCTCAGGGACGAAAAGACTTAGTAATCAACAATAATTGGAATGGCAATAAGGGTCAACATTGGCGAATGGGACTCTAAAGTGGGAATTACTTATCTACTTAGAAAGATGTTGAACAGTTTAGCGAGGAAATAAACTTTATTAATACGTCGTAGAGAGGCAGCGTTGTAATGGATGAGCATGATTGGATCATGTTTGATGATAAGATAAATCGAATGAAGAGTGTGATCTAACCTTTTATAGCCATGTCATAAGCTTATAGCCTTCACTGAATCTTTGTTGAACTAGAAAGAAGCCACGTTACTGAATGATAACTTATAGTGAGAGAAGTAATATTATCTTTGATATCTTCAATCACAAGTCAAAGGAGAACACACCTTACAGATACCTGTACTTTGCAGGACTATACTAGATGGCCCATTAAAATTCTAGAGGCTTAGACATTTAGCTAAAATATGAATATTTTGGTGAATAAATTGATTAATCAAGATTACACATGTTTAATAATAAATATTAAAATAAATGTATATTTTTAGGTACTCTACCGCAGATATTTGTGCATAAACCTGTTTTGTGGTAGAGTACCTTAATTATATAATTTAATTAAAAATAAAATAAATAAATATAGCATTACTGTTTATAAAGAATGCCTTTAATTAAAGTGTAATTTAAACATAAAAATACAATATTAAAAAGTTAAAACTTAAAATGATGATTATTAAATAGTTACAAGCATTTATATTTATTCATTAAATATTTTAATAAAATGTATTATCATTCTTTATAAACAGTAATTCTATATTTATTTATTTTATTTTTGATTTAATTATATGATTAAGGTACTCTACTACAAAACAGGTTTATGCATAAATATTTGCGGTAGAGTACCTAAAAATATATATTTATTTTAAACATTTATGTAATCTTGATTAATTAATTTATTCACCAAAATTTTCATATTTTAGCTAATTAAAGACTCCTGTAGTAATTGTATGCCAACAATCCTTTCCATAGATTGAAATTATCCTTAAAAGCAGACTCACCTAAAAGTTATGATCGTGAAAAATCTTATAGGAGGGAAGGTTGAGGCATCTTTAGAAGGGACGAAATGTCTTAAAAATTCAAGTAGTAGGTATGGAGTTTTTGTTTTAAGCGAGCATCATGGTAGTGGAACAGACCTAAAATCATCACAGAAGATAGAGGTAAATGGCGGTCCTTACCTTACTGTGGCAGACGTATTCACTAAGCGATCCCATGAACAAATATTAGGGAAAGTTGCTTGACTGGAAAATAAAGGCTAGTGGCACTATATGATTTATATGCATGGTTGCACCAATACTATTGATCAAATTGTGATGCTTAAGCAAGAACCATAGAAAAATGAGAATCATAAGAAACTTCTCGATTAAAATCAGAGTTGTGGTAGACTTCCTAGTTTGATGAAGTGTAAGTTAGTTCAAGTAAAGCAGAGATACAGTAAGTATCTAGCGACAGTAGTTGTCTGGTGACTCTGCTCGACAGGATCTTTCTATTCAAGCTTTTAGGTATTTATCGAGGAAGAATAAAATGATGCAGATAATTTTCAAGAGCAAAAAAATAATATTTCAATTGAGAAATACGAAAAGTAATATGGGCTAAACTTTAACTCTGAAGAATCAAAGCACAATTTCCCCACCTAAAAATCATGAAATTCCTGAGAATGAAGTCCTGATGAAAGCACCGGTTAATGTTGGAAACAAGAAATCTCACATGCCATTAGTTGATGCAGCTATTTCAGGGAAGCCTGCTAAAGTCCTGAACATCCGAGTTAAACGGGTTGTAAATCATTAAACTGAGAGCCTCTAAGGAAATAGAAAAAATCGTTCATTTGGGAAGAATGCCTCAAGCATTGAATCTATAGGATCAAAGAAAAGGTGAGAATAATTTTTTTCTCCTGGATAAGATTGAACTTTTGAAGAAATTGCTTGAAGTTCGAATTTTAAGTTCGAAAAAACTCAGAGGAAACGATAAGGACTCTCAAACAATCTGCCTCAATATGTCTACTAAGAATAAATTGGCAAAGTTTAGCAATTGTATTAATTTTAGTTTGAGAATTAATTATCCATGAATTTTGTTAAAAATTAAAATTTAATTATAAACTTAAGTTTTGTTATTCATGAGCTAAGGAATCGTCTCTAACTATTCTCATAGCATTCATTGTTCATCATCATTTCAGTTAAAATCTAAGATGATGCATTTTTAGAAAATTATAATAATTTTCAAGAGCATTACCAACTTTCAAAAAGTTGATGATGCGTCCATTAAATATATAAATATTGTAATGTTAAATATATACTATACATGCAATATTTACTTAAAAATCTAAAATAACTTCACTTCTATCATGTTATATTTATGCTGATATAAGTCTTATAAAAACAGTTAATTTTGAGCTTATGCTCTTTAATCTAAGTTAATTAAATATTTTTTTAATAATTAATCTTAATTCTATTTATATTTTACTAAATTAAAAAAAGTTAAGAATATTAGATAGATAGATAATTACTAAAAGGTCAATTAAAATACATAATACTCCTTCAAGAAATATAAACTGCAATGTAATTCATTACTCTAATAATTTATGATTTTAATTATTAATTTCTGAATTACTTGCACTTTATATCTCTGTGGGAGTCATTATAATTTTTGAATGTTTAAATCCCCGGCTCACGTCATCTACGTTAAAACTTCCTCTTACTTGATTTACTGCTTCTTGACGTATGTGACCTTAAATAGTTTTTTGACTTTCTGAAAATATCCATATTCCTCTAGTTTTCTTATTCTATCATCCAGCCAGATCATGTTTGCAATACCTCTATTTGTGTTTTAATGTACAAGTCTATCAGTCTGTGGTTCCTCACTATTTACGAGAATCTTGTCGGATCTCCTGCTCTATTAATAAGGTTGCAATTTTTAATGTGCAAGGAGTTTACGAATGTTCTGTGGACCGTACAATAGTGGCACATGCCATAGCTGACTATCGTCCTACCTTGACTAATGGCCATAATAGTATCCATCATATTCTTGGTTATAAAAAGTTTCTTCTTTTTCTAAAGTTCTTGTTTACTTTTATTTATTTATTCCTTGGCTTTCTTTGTCACTATGAACTTATATAAGTTTGAGTTTACTTTACTCATGTTTTTCAAAACTAGTTATTCATTAAATCCCTCATATCACTCTCTTTGAGTTAAGTTACATTTCTAGGAATCTTATTATTAATGTCCCGGGGGTCCTAAATGCAAGTCTTTTTAATTGTGTCTCAATCTTGTCGATTTCCTCTAACTTAATGTATTTTGTGGCTACTAAGGGGGTGTATTTGTATATAACTAATGATCTTATCTACGCTACCATTATTATATCACAGCTTGTTGGATTATTTGACCTTGTTAGATTCTAGTAGAACTGTGTTTGTTTTTTATTTCATCCCAAGTATTTTTAGGAAAGTTTTCGTGTCTGGGCATATTCTCATGCCTAAGTACTTTATTTCTCCAACTTTCTTCATTCCTTCTACATCTTCAACTCCTTTGAATTCTTGAGCATCACTCATGAATTGTGTTTTTTTCGTATTGAGTTTCAGGTTATGTGATTTTTCAATCTCATTAAAGCATTTTTATGCTCTGCTCAGTTGTTGTTTGTTTTTCATATTTATCAATATGTCATTTGCGAATGCTAGCAATTTTCCCTGTTTAATTAGTGAAATTAGTTCCGGTTATGTGAAGATTGCATCCTGTAGATTTACATTGAATAATAATGGGGAGAGTTTGCTTCCTTGGGCGACTCCTTTTTAAGCATCGATGTCTTCTCCTTCATTTACTATTTGTTGTTTTTGTATAGTTCTTCAATTAATCAAACCACTTTGTGGTCATTCTCGGATTTCACTCTTTGTCTCAGAATTTGCATGAATTTGTCTTTCCAGACTGAGTCGTAGGCTTTTTGTAAATCTATGAATAGATATGCTTCTCTACTCTTGGTCTTTTTCCTTGACATCTTAATGTGTTCTAGCAGTCTTATCAAGTTAATGTGAGTACTTTTGTTCTCTTTAAATTCATTTTTGTAGTTGCCTGTTTTTAATAGTTCATTTTTTTTTCTTACAACTTATTGACAATAATTTTCTCAACAATTTTACTCAAGTGTGAATTTACTACTATTGGTCTTGTATTATTTATTTCTGGATATTATTCACCTTGGTTTTTGTTTAACAAAACTAATTGGCCTTCTTTCATATATTGTGGGATGGTCCTTGAGTTTATCCACTTTTTTATAGATTGAACTACTGTTCTTTTATTACTTTCCGATTTGGCCAGTATTTTTCCGTCAAACCCATCCTGTCCGATTGCTTTGTTAAAGTTACATTTCGTAATGCCTTTGTTTACGTCTACTTCTTCGCAGAATCTGTTCCCATTTTACTCATCAGTCATTGCGAAGTCTTCTATATTTTTTACCAATTGGTCTTGAGTCCTCTCATCTGCAAATAAACATTTGTAGAATTCAACTACTTGTTTTGTAGTTTATTCTCCTGGTTGAACTCTTTCCTCATTGATCGTCAACCCTTTGATGGGTTGTGATTGTTTCTAGTTTTTTTTAAGTCTCTTTACTAGATAGAGGAATCCCTTCGGGTCATTTCTATCTAGGCAATGTTCTATATCCCTTATTGCTTCGTTCCACTGTTGCTTTTTGTCTTAGAATTGGCTGTTTCCTTTAGTGATGTTAAAGTTAAGAATATTGTTCTAAATAATTCCTAATCTGTTTTTTTTTGTGGATAATAAATTATCATTATAATATTATTATGAATCAAAAATTTCTAAATTAACTTATTATAAATCTATATAGACTTAGTATTAATCTAGATAGAATTGTTTGAATCCTTAATTAGTTTTATTTTTGATTAAATATATATTTTATTAAAAATTAATACTTTAAAGACTAAAGATCACTAAATTATAATTAATATATTATAGTAAAGCATAATAATTCATTATTTGTATATAATAACACTGTGTTAAACTTAAAAATCTATTTAATAATCTTTTTAACTAGTCAACGTTTATCTTACTTAATCATACTTTAAACTAAAAATTCATATATAGTGTGATTTTTACATAATCACTATATTTGCCAAATCACTCACTTTAAGAATTTTAATCAATTTTTTAAAGAGTGGTTCTTTGTTAACTTTAGACCATGCCAGGTTATCTGGGATTCTCTTCCTCACCAATTAAGCCAGCAGAAATAAAAATCATTACAAGGGTCTTGGGCTAGGATAGATCTTGCAACAATTGATTCATCTAATTGCAATCATTCTTAATGCGTTTATTCATCTCAAAATACTATTGCTTACTCTCTCTAAGGGAAATTACCTCCTGCTTTAATTCATCCATCTCATTAGCTTTTCTTTCTCTATTCATTAATGGCTTCATTTAAAATGCGGATCTTCCCTTGTGTACTGTGTAAAAAGTTGAGAAACTTGATCTTACCGCTATGGCTAATAGATTAAGTCAATGCCTAGGCGTATTAGTTCTTCTTGGGGACAAGCAAATTTTGGGTTCTATCAAACTTTTTCCTTCGTATTATTTTGGCTTGTCTAATCATTTGGTATACTCCATCTCTATCTAGCGACATTAGCATGTCACAGATCCACCTCTTATCGAGGTAGAGCCAATCACATTGGTCTGGGAAATATGTTTAGCTGTGATGGCTTTTCCTTCGCAGAATTCATGAAATCTTCCACAGCATAACCCTCAATATAAAAAAATGCTCCTACAATAACAACTTATCTTTTGAGATGCTACAACAAATTCATTTTACAAATACTTACCTCTTTATTAATGTTTATTGCTGTTGAGTGAACATGGAGCACCAACTTGCCGGAGCTAATTGAGTTGGGTGCGTGGGACGTGGCCCCCAGGAATACTGCAGTGCTACT
>ARYC01012305.1:0-11271 GCA_000711775.1 Oxytricha trifallax | reverse complement strand
GGGTTTCAAATCTTTTATTATAATACTGCTCCCTTGGCATATTTAAGGCAGCTGTAATAGCAATTTCTCATCCAAGAATTATCTCTGATTTAGATTTCTTTTATTAAGGCCTTCATAAATTCTTCCTTGTCTGGAGTTTTAGTAATAGGATTCTAATCTTTCTTTATAACCGCAAAAAGTTTCTTGATTGGAGCCATAGTGAATTAGTAGGGACCCAGATATAACACTGTTACTGAGTAGAGTCTTAACTTCTGTAATGTCACGACACTCTTGTGGTAGGTGGCATTATCAAGTAAGATAACAGTATTCATCCTCCATTCATCAGTATTTTAGTCTAAGTAATCAATGATTTGGAGTAAAAAGTACAGAAATGTTGTTGTATTGCTCTTCCCAATACTCAAAGTATACAAAATTCTTCCATCACTAAACCCAGCAGCAATCATGTTAACTCCATAATATCTAACTAGTTAATCATTGTAGTTCCTGGTACCCTTCTGACTCCATGCTTTCCTCAAATAGCTTTAACTTTGTATGCCACTCTCATCAATATTTATTATTAGCTTGTTTTAACTCATATATTTTATATTATGGCTAGCTGCAATTTATCTCTATTTTAAACATTCTACGCTGTTTAATCTTTTATCAATATGATAGACCTTCTTGTACCCATATCCTATATCGTTTCTTATAATTTCTCTAATCCTCTATTGTGGTACAAATAGACTTAACTTGACAACAAATAATCATGAACTTATTTGGCTGACATTATTTATTGAGAATTTTACTGCATGGAACGAATAGCATTTTCTATTAGTTTAATTTAATATTTATTTTTATGTTTTTAATTTTTTCTTTTTTAAATTGTCTTGTTTTTATAATTTCCAATAGCTTATTAAAATAAGAGATGTTTATTTTAAATCTTTTCATTAATTATTTTTTTGTGCACCCATGCATATAGTAAAGATTTCTGATTAGCTTGGTATAAATTGAACTGCATTTAGGAAATTTGCATTATTTTTTTTATTTTTCACAACACTATAAAGTATTTTAGGTGGTTAAAATAGTAAGTTTAATTTTCTTACAATATGCTCATCCTCATGAGAATTGATTTCTCAATTAAAGTTAATGAGCGGACTATACTTTGTAACTTTTTTTTATTAGTTAGAACGTTTTTATCCTTTATTAATGATTCGACTTTACATAAGTTGATCTGCTATGATCAAAGAGGTATTAATCTACTCCTCGCTTAAAGCACTTTGTTATATATTTTAACCATTTGGAGTACTTACAAGTCAACGAGGATCAATGATTTAGGTGTTAAAGATTTTGTTTTTTATATTTAGCAATACTTTTGCTTCTAATTTTCTGAATGTGAGAGTTTGTTAGAGAAATCAATTTTTAATCATCAACTTCAATGTCTCCAGGAGCCCATTAAACAAGTTGTTTTGCAGTAAACTAATTCATTTTATGAATTATCATTATCCAAAACATTTTACTCTGAAATTTCATCTTCATCTTCTGATGATGGTCTCCGCTAATGACTTTAATACAGAAAATCTCTAATGTCAGATTATTTAGAATTTTAGGGGTTTTTTTCTCCATAATTTATTTCAACTTTTATTAAGTCTATTTTATAATTATTACTTTATAGAATATTCATTGTGTGGTCAAAGTAATCACATCTTTAAAATAAATTAAAACTCTTACAAACTCTAACAAATAATATAATTTAACATATTTACAATTAAATTTTATATTTATTAAAATTCTCAATATTTACTAAGGCAGCATGAACAATAACTTGCAAGGAGTTCATGTGAGTGAAGTTAGATCAAAAATAGGTTCAAAAAAAGAACTCTACGATTTTTTGACTTAAGAGTGCGGGCATACCTTCCTAAACTCAACTGCTCTAATATTTACTTTTTTAGAAGTATTCTCACAGGGTAGAAAGAGGTACTATAGTTTGTTAGACTTTGTTATAGTTTTTGAAAAGAAGCGATGTGATTCTTTCTGCTATCCCCCAGATTGAGGGACTTACTGCTGATGATTTTTTATCTTATGCTGAAGACAAGCCTTCAATATTGAAGTTTTTGCCAGATTAGATGGATTGGCTCCATTTCGATCAAAAATGGATTACTTACATTTTACTTACTCTGGAGACAGAAGGAATCAATCAAATGATTTAGAGAGCTAAGGAATAAAGAAGAGTTAGGCTTGACAACTCACAGAACAACATCGTACACATGAAACCCCAATTTTTAGATGCTCTCAATAATTCTATAAGTTACAGTGGTATGTCGAGTATTTAACTTAACTCAAATATAGTTAACAAGGGTCGATCGGCTTTCTTATTGAAACAGAGTACAAAAAGAAAATCTAGACAAGCGGATTAAGAAGAATAGATGTCTGGCCAATACATTGGCTCTAAGTCAAAACATAAATTTATGGAATAAAACCTGCGCGTGAGAGATGAAATGAATGATCTAAGGGGTCAAATTGATGAACTAGTTAACTATAAATAGCTAGTAATGCAACTCCACGATGGTGGAGTCATTGATTAAGAGGGCAACCTTTTAAACCAGTAACCTATTCAATAGAATAATAATTTTATGATTTGAGTGTTATTGCTTTTGAAGTTAAAAGACATTTTAATTCAGCTAAAATTAATTTACTTAATAACTAAAATTTTTAATTATTCACAACAGCTTTTATAAACTCAATGCATAAAATTTTCGTAAATAAAAAAAAGTCGTCTAGGTGATATTATTTTCAATTCCAAATAAGGAGCAAAATTTCACCAAGGAATGGTGAAAAAATGCTCCTGAATAATCTTATGAAAAACTTTAAAATTCTAAATTGTTAAGAAAACAGGGGTTATCCAACAATAGCATGCTTCGCATAAAAAAGAAATGACAGGAGCATTTAGTACTTTAAGGAGAATAAAGATAGAGTTTTTGAAATGCATTAATAAATTTTATTGAAATTTAACCAAAAGTACAATGCAAAATTTCATAACAAATAAGATTATGAACAATGATAGAGTTTATATTAGTTTATTTACATGTTATTTAATTAACTTCTTTTCTAAGGTGTTTTTTGTTTAAGTTTTAATAAATAAATTGTTAGAGTTTTATATAGTATGTTAGAGTTTGTTAGATTAGTAGAAATTTAACTATATAAATTAACTAACAAAATAATTAATAATCTAAAAATAGCAGTCTTAGAATAGTATCCATGACAGTCTCCCTAACTTAGGTTGCTAAAAATAAAGAATTGTGAATAAGTTTTAGTATCATCTAGTACTAAATAAAGCAGCATAAAAGTCTATTTAAGCGGGTCATGAATATAGGTTATAATATTTGAGTGATGGGTAAAACTTCAAAAGGAAAACAAAACAAAAAAATTGAATCTCCATTGTCAGAGGTTCAATGTGATGAGATCTCTGGCTACACTGCAGACTTCTTCAATGAAGAGTAACTCCAAGAACTTAAACAGTAAGATTCCAAGCAGCAGATATTGGAGCATTTAAAGAAACAAGGCATGCTAGGAAAATAAACCTACAGGGATGTTAAAATATAGCTAAAAAAGAAATTTGGGCCAGATACAATAAATATACATAAAAACTGGCTTGTTGCTACCCTCAATTCAAGAAAGGCTAATATCAAGGCTTCTACTCCAGTAAACAAAAAGAAGAAAAATAGCCCCAAAAAAATTTTAAAGTCAACCCCAGACAAGGGTGGTCAAAATAATGATGATTTTTCAAAGAGAAGTTAAAGTTCAACAACCCCACCAAAGAATGGAAACTAATGCAATACTATTGGATTGGACATGATTTCATTGTAATCCGATTTAAAAAACACAGAATCAGAACTATCACAAATCCCAAGTGATACAACATTTCCCGAGCTTAATTAGATTGAAGACCTGATCGAAAAAAAGTTTGGAGCTTACATCAAAAGCTCGGGAAGAAATAAATGAACGTCTTTTATAATAGGTTCCAGATGCACTTTAAACTCCACTATTCTTAAAATTGACAGATCAAATTAAGGAGGCAATTGGAAAAGTAACCTAGTTGGAATCCTAAATCAATTAAGTTGACTCGGAATCAATTACTAGATAAGTCGTTGAAGGTAGAGAGGAGATTCAGTAAACATTCTAGATATTAGTTGAAGATATTAAAAAGGTAGCCCCTACTCTAGGGGTGGCGACCCAAGAATCATTGGCTAGAAACGTTAGAAGGATCAATGATCAGTTCGTGGAGATCCATAAAATAATTAAGGACTCAGCTTTAGAGTAAAAAAAAATGGATGAGTAGTTACAGACTGTGACTAATTTATGTAATGAATAAATAAATGGACTATAAAATATATTAATGGATGTTGAGAAGAAATTAAGATGTGTTGTTGACACTTTCAATGAGACCATTGAGGAATGTAACAAATTTACAAAAAACATGAATATAATCCATGAGAATATTACATCAATAAGTACAAGAGTCACATTTATGGAAAGAAATTCCCTTAAGTAAAAGCATGAATAAATTAATGTATAATAATAGCAACAATCAAATTCTAAGATAATGCCTTAACTACAAAAACAACAAGCTAATAGCTCAAATCTATAAAATCTTAGCAGTAGCATACTTGAGACAGTAATGAAATACAATTAAAGTGATCCTAAAATAAAGTTTATAAAAATTGGGAATAATAAGTATCTACATGATACAGAGATCAAGCAGCTCATTCTAGTGGAGGACCATGTTGACAATTGAGAATTCATGATTGGTTGGAATAATTCGAATTTATTATATTTGCTTACTTTATAACTCATTTAACTTTGACCATAAGATGATGATGGGGTTTTGGGGTTTAACTGCAAATTTAATATTATTTATTTAATTAATAATTTTTTCCAAATCAAATTTTATCCTACAATAATGGTAGCATCATTTTACTATATTTAGAAAATATAAAAGTTTTATATGTTTAGTGATTGATATCCAAAATAATGTAATGATTTTGTTAAAGAAGTATAAATTGATATCAATCTTAAAATTTTGGATTTATAATTTCTATAATTTTTTTGACGCATATTATATGTAGGTTTCTTATAGGAGGTCAACCCTTTAAAGAGAAATGGAGAAAGTGAGTGAAAACTGTAACAAGTTTCAGAGATGGATTTCCATTTTAACCAATAAAATTCTATCAAATTAGTACTAAATTTGTTTAAATTTAATTGGTACTGGTACTAAATTAGCTTAATTTTAATTGGTACTAATTTAATAGTGCCAAAACTTAATTAGTACCTAGTTTTAATCAAATGAGTTTTTAATGGAAAAGTACCAATCTGGTTCAAAACCTAATTGGTTCCAGTACCAACCTGGTTTATTCTATATTGGTACCAAAGCATTTCAAAAAATGGAGTTTCAAGTAATTATAAGAATTAGATTTCATTAAATTTAGATAGTCAAGTTAAATAAGTTAAGCAAACAAAAAATGCAATTTCATTTAAATTTTCTTTGTTAATAAATATCTACATAACATTTATATAGATGTAGAAATGATGAATTATATCAGAATAAAAATCTCCATCTTGAAAACAATAAATTACATTGAATCTAACATAAAAAATGAAATTAATAAAAAAGAAACCCTAATCCCCAACATTACCCTCATCAATAAAAACACATATAAAACTCATTAAGGGGTTGGGGTTATGATTGTCGCTAACAGAGGATTAATTCATTTTATTTAAATTTATGATATATTAATTGAATATAAATTGACTTTAATCAAAATAATATTATTTATTGAAAAGCCTGAATCGCTCTCTCCGGAAGCCGAAGAATGAATTTTAATTATTACCGAGGATAGTGAGGATCTTTTAAAATATCATCTAAACTTAACATCTAAGTTCTCCACATAGATCTAAATTTAAGTATTTAAGTTAAATAAATTTTATCACATCTATGAAGCAAATGTCTATACATCCCACTAAACTTAGCCATTTGTTCCACTTCTTTTTAATTGGGAAGTATCCAGGATTCTAAGAACCTTTGCTAAAGTTTCAATCGCTTATCTAAAAGCTCCATCTAAATGTTAAAACTACAATTATTGAAGGACAGAAGTATAGCATATAATATAAGTTTTCAAATATCTATGAACTTATACAAGATAGTGAATCTCCACAGCACCCTTTATCATAACAAATAGCATATAATTTTTTAAATTAAGATATCCATAAAGATAAAAATAGTTTCTCAAAGTCGTTCAAAATTTCTTTAATCTTAGTGCGACTAATTTAACTAAATTAAATCCTAAAATGCTCCATTCTACTTAAGAAAGTATTTGCAATTCTTAAAGCTTCCCTTGAAACCATACATTTTTTAGCAAATTTATTTGAGATTTTCTTTCTTAATGAGATTATTAAAAAGATATACCTTATATACGAACTCATCAAACATTAAGAGTTTTGTCTTGATTGGAAGGCTTATATGCACGATTTTTTTACAGTTGCTATGATTAATTGTATTTATTGGAGGTATTTAAAATAGACTCTCTCTCTATAAATAATTCTATTTTTGAAATTCAAAAATATTTAGAAACATGCTAAAATAATATTTCTTGTTGTTTAGTTAATAATTTCAATTCGTTTTTCTAATCCTTATAAGATTAAAAAGGATTAGATTTTCCTTCTTCTGATTTAGATTTTGAGTATCTCGACCCTAAATCAAGTCTCACGGTGATGCTTTTGTGTATTTGCTACTTAACTTTAGCAGAACGTATATTTGATTTCATGCATGGGTGCGCTAATACTTACCTCCTAACTTATTACAAGGGAAATACACCTTTGCCTTAACATAATTTATTTATTTTAAGCGTCTTTTCAAACTCTATTTAGTTAAAAATTAGTTATCACAATATGGAAATTTATTTCTTTTTATTTTTCTAATAAAAGCTGTTCTTTTGCTTTGTAAATGTATTAAATTTTAACGTTTTAGAACTCAATCAAAACCCCAAAACCCTTTCAGTAGTTTGATTGATAAAAGTAGACTATTAGTGCATACTTTATTAGGGTTCTAATAGGGTTTATGTAGGGGATTAATGTTTAAATATTTGTAATTTAAGTGAATATAACAAGCGACTTTTTAAAATATTTCATACAAACATAAGCTTAGAGTCATGTGGCAGTTCTCTGAATTTTATCTTTCTAAGTTGATGTTTGATTTTTTCTATTGTTTTTAATTCTCTTAGCTTGGCTTGATAATAGTTCAGTATGCAAGTTCTCTGAGACCTCCATTTATTTTATTTTTATTGAGATAATGTTTGATTCATCTGCTTAGAATCTCTCTCACCCCTGCAGCTAAAGTAATCGTTTCTTGGCATGTCGCTCTCTATTATTATTACAGCTAGAGCTCAGATATCCCATTAAGTGTCTCCATCTCTCCAATCCTCTCTCTCTGGGAAATATCCAGGAGTCCATATACATTTCCTTATGCAGAGGCTTGCACTCTTTGAGCTCTGTTGAAGTCAATAATATAAACTCTAAGAGGCTGAAAGTTCATCATGATTTCTCTGGCTTTAAGTCTCTATGAACTTAACCAACCTTGTGAAGCTCTTAAATCCCCTCTTCTATCTGCTATACTATCTAGCCAATTTATCTCTGACATCTATTGTCAGATAAGAATTCTCTGTAAGTCATTTCAAGTAAAGGAAGCCTGAAGGCTATATGATTTTTACCAAGAAAATAGCATCAAGCTAGATGATATGCCTGCACTCATTTAACTTTGCCTTTTAAAGAGCATAATACTCATTAGCAAATTCCATTTGGAACTTGTCATCAGCAAAAAAGTAATTGTAAGGATATATCTAGTAAGCTTATTCGTCATCAGTAATGACTCTCTTCTAAATTTTATCTTCAAGAGTGAGGTAGCTTTCTAGGCAAGAATCTAAGTCAATAATTTTTTAAAATGGGAATCTTCATTGCCTCTATTTTAACCATGATTTTATTGAATAAACTTCAAGATGGCTCTTTTAGAGGAATTTATTCCCTGTAGGTTCATGAATAAAGACAAAACTTTAATTGTTCTTTTTTCTTTAAGTGCACTTTGAGGTCTCTAGTATGAGAATATGGCTTCTCAAAGAACTCACAGACATATTTCCCATCTTTCTTTTAATGCTTGAGATATAACCTTGGCATATCGTTGTGTATATCTCTCAAGTGTCTTTTATAAGTCGACTTGTAAGGCAAAACTTTATTGCATTCTTTGCATTAATAGTCAACTTTTGCTGGAATTTATTAATGCTCTATGGCGGGTTGTTTAACCTCCTCCTCAATTTGCACAGCTTCTTTGATAACCTCCTACTTAACTTATATTTAAATCTCAAAACTAGACTGGTCAAAGTTGTCATAAGTAGGCTCCCACTAAGTACAAGAGTCTCTGGTCTCTACTTTTTTTGGTTGCTGGAATGATAATTTTGATTGATTTTACCCAAGTAATGCCGCTATTCTCAGAAGATTAGCGCTCATTTTAGTTTGCTGATATATTTAATTATAATAATGTTAAAATATACCTTGATAAACTTTAGTAGTCGAGTATAAGACACTCTGGTAGATTTTCGGCTGAGAGGTAAGAAAATTGAATACCCATAGAAGACTGTAAGTTGACATATTTTATGAGAATTTTATTCGTTTTAGTAAATTAATATACTCCTAATGAAGTTTTGTTTCTCTAGAGGTCCTCCAAATCAAGTTTGAACTTAATTTGGAGATAAAGTTATTAAACATTTTTTAATTTAATATGCTCCTGATTAAGTTTCAACCTTAAAATTTAACTCCTAATAAAGTTTGAACTTAATTTGGAGGACCTCCTAAAATAATTAAACATTATTAGGAGCAATTACATGGAGATAGATTGATAAAAATGGAAATCAATCTGTGAAACTTGGAGCAAGTTTTTCAATGCTTCTCCGCATATCTTTTCAAGGTTGACCTCCTAGTAGGTCCTCCCTATTTAGCAGTAAGATTTTAATAAACTTAGAATGGATATCCATAATTTTAAATTTCATTAACATTTCTAGAAAGAGGAAGCAAGATGGAGTCTATGAATAATCAATGAAGAGAATTTAATCTCAAGATTTAATAGGAAAATTTCGAAGTAAAGAGGACCTTTATAGATATTTGGTATAGCAAGATAAGTTCTAAAGAAAGATTAATAAATCCATTATAGTTGGATTGTTCTTGCCAACTTAGGAGGGAACTAAAATTTCATTCTTAAAAGCCTTGCTTAGTGAAGAGAAAAAAGCTTTTAAGTCTAATTAAATTAGGATGATAGAGATACCTAACTGCCCTGAAATATCAGTGACAAACCTCTATGATGATGCTATGAGTGATCCAGATGTTGCTCTCTACCTTCCATCAAAGTTGCAACTCCCTAATAAGTTGCCAGAGAGAAACTTTTTCTTTGGTGTTCTTGCAACTCTGAACCCTGAGTACTTAAATGAAGTTATTTAAGAAGCTCATAAGAAACGCTACAGCATCTCTCCTGAAGAAAAAGAGAAGCAAGGTATTAAAATCAGCGAGACCTGGCTCTAGGAACTTCAAAAGCATCTTTTCATCTCAAGTAAGCTTAGCCTTCTAACTTTATAGAAAAACCTGGTACTGCTATATACTTGATGAAAGAGTGCAGCAAATTAAACAGAGAGAAAAAGTCTCAAGTAAAACATGAATTGAGTGAAGAGGCTCTTCAAAGATTTATAAAAGCCAGAAGAGATGAACATAGATGCGGGAGCTGGCACTAAGAAAAGAAACATAGGCCCAAGCAAGCCTTAAGAGGAAGAAAAGAAAGAGAAGCCAAATCCCTTTACGGGCAATCTTAATATGTGAACTTATTCATTCATTTAAATCTAAAACTTATTTATATACACAAAATCTCCCTTCTCTTGCGCACACTTTTGCTTTATCATCGCTGAATCTTTTAGCAGCACTTTTAATAAAAACTACTGTATCTATCTTCAGATCGTGCATCAAATGATAGAGCAGAAGCTTCTTGTAATGGCCTTTTAATAGGCCCCAATATAGTTCAATTCCATTGAACTTGAGGGCTATAAGGAACATTAAATACAGGCGTTATGTTTAGCCTTTCATATTCCCTTCTTGAGTCTTTAGTTTTATGAACTGATAAGTTATCAACAAACAGGATGATCTCTTAGTCAGCGTATTTGTCTCTGAGCTATTGTAAAAATTATATATATTATTCAGTCTTAATAGAGCGAGGGTGGATAACAATAAGTCTCGAGGCCACTATCTTCACTTATTCCACCAAGAATAGCATGAGTTTACACCTTAACTTTTTAGTCATAAACTTCCATATTACTTTACCTCTTGTACCAAGACCTTGATATAAAGGTATTGAATGTAAATACAGCTTCATCAGTGTGTATGAACTTTATATTATGTTCTTTAGACCTCTGCATTTAATTGAATATATAATTTAAATTAGTCTTATAAAATGGAACATTAAAGTCAATCACTCTCTTGATGCGATTTGACTGTCTAGTAAGATATTCCATTGTTTTTATATATGTTAGCTATCGATTAAGCAGAGATATGAAGCTCAGGAAATTGTTGATGAAACATCACAGCTCTCTAGGCCAGAGAGAAGTGAGCCCAGTATTTAAGAGTCTTATCATTAATAAGATAATCAATATGATGCTGCTAAAATTTTAAGGGTCTCTTAGGCTTATAATTAAGGTTCTATCTCTTTAAATTCAATGCTAATAGATAGTGAGACCTCACAGTTGCTGGAGATTTATGGAGAAGACTTGCTATAGACGTATAATTCAGAACAGGCTTGAGTTATTCACTATATTCATCACATCCATATCGCAACTTAAACAATAAGTCTATATACTCACTGTCATAAACAGACCCCAAACCTCGCATATACTACTTAAATTACTAATATTTAAACATTAAACCCCTACATAAACCCTATTAAAACCCTAATAAAGTATGCACTAATAGTCTACTTTTATCAATCAAAAACTCAATCAAACTACTGAAAGGGTTTTGTGGTTTTGAAAATCTCCTCTCTACTTCTAGTTTATTTCTTCCATGAAAAATAGCTATGTTAATCCATGTGCTCTTAACTATACCATTCTCTCAATATAAGTTATTTCATTCTTTTTAGTAGATCCAAAGTTTATCTATGAATATCTAACATAAAGAGAAATTGATTTCCGATATAAGTTAACCACAATTGTTTTAATT
>ARYC01012304.1:0-15391 GCA_000711775.1 Oxytricha trifallax | reverse complement strand
TTTAGATTAAAATGAATTAATAGAGTCTAAGTGCCTGTGGCACGAGAGAACTTCAATCAAAATTTAGGTCACGAAAAAATTTAATTACATACATTAATGGTAAATATATAATTTTTTCATTGTGTTTTTAAAGTTGTACTTTCTTCCAGGTTACTCCTATTTGACCTTCAGATTTCGGAAAGATTTAATTTACGGGGAAAAATATGTCCTTAAAACAGAGGATGATACAGCTTTTAACGTCCCATACTACGCTGAGCTTGCTGTTGAACAAATTTTATTATAATTTAAAGACGACCCAGAAATAATGAAATATATTAATTTCAATGAAGATTTTTTAAGAAATCCCAGATAGAAAGTATTTTATGGGGTCTTAGGAACACTTTGGCCAAAGTATGCATGAAATAAAAATTCGAAACATTTTTGATAGGTATTAGGAAGCTAAAGAAAAAATATATATTCGAGAAAATAACTTGAAGAAGCAGAAGTTCAAACCATATTTTTCAAGTAAATAAATTCTCACATTTATTAATAAAAAATAATATAATATAGTCTAAAGGAAAGGCACTCTATATTTTCAAGTATTGCTCATAGCCACGGGGAAAAGTTATGATATAATATCACGAGATATCTCAACTTTTTAGAAGTTTCAAAGCCAAATCCGAGGACTACTTTGATAATGATAAAAAGATAACTCCTAATCTAGATTCAGGATTCAAGTGGTAAGAGAGCCCACCATACATATAAATGAAATGATTATAAAACTGTCTGGCTGGTTTAAGCCCATGCATTAATTTCCATAAAGCATTGAATAATAATCATAATAAATGGAGTGATTAAATTTATTTGTTATATTATTTACTAACTAATGACCACTAATTATTTTGCTCTAAAAACAACTAAATTTATTCGTATATCTTTTATTAATTTTTCTAATCGTCTCTAATTTTAACTATTCTCTTTGACACTTTGATTTTCCCTTCACTCACTCATGCCCTTCCAGTTACAGTGTATGGTTTAAATTTTATTTCATCAGCATATAAGATTTTACGGTTATACAATATAGCAACCCAAAGTTTATAAAAGCGAACTATTCTCTGTTCGAAAATTTTATTATTTTTGCCTGTGATATTCTGTATACCGACCATAGTAATTTATATTTATTTTATTTGTCCTGTAAATTTTAGACAGATGGGAAAATACGAATCTTTTTCTCTGAAAATTTTCGATTATAGTGCTTAAACGTATTCTCAACGAGCATGGTGTGGTGCATTAGGCAAGGTTTAATTATCCAGTATGTATTATTAATGCATTGCTGAAAGCTTTGACCTTGGTTGCTCCTCCCTTACTATTCTTTTATTTTTAATAAAATGCTCTCACACAGGTAGCTCTAACTTATCTGACAGGAATCCCTAAAGTTGCTGATATATCTTTTTTAAGTAGCATAAATTTTTGAATCATATTAAGGATTATTAGTTCCATATCGTGGGGAGTAAACTTACTCAAGCGTCTTATTTTTACAAGTTTTCATTATGGAATGTTAAGTGCTTAATGCTTTATACTTTTTTAATTGTTTTATTATTAATCACATTGATTCACTAACGTTGGAGTAAGTTGTATCTCGTATTTTAGAGCATCTTTGAAGTTCTAAAGTTTTTAATAATAGTGTCTTTTACTTATCTAACTTTTAAGGCTGAGTAACCTGGATTTAAATGATTCCTTTCAGGAAATTAGTTTAAAGAATGTTAATTGAAGGTGAGCTTTAGCGATCTTATCTTTCATAATTAAATGATGGACACATTATAACATGTGTCAATCTAATTTAAGATTTGTTTTACCATTATGGAATATTTGCTAGGCTATCTACTATTGGATTCTTTGAATTAGATATGATAACTTTTAGGCTAGACTTAACTATTTCTTCCTTAGGGTGTTTAAAAATGATTTTTATTTTGGCAATTTTCTTCAGATTATTTTTGTAAATGAAGATCAAAGCACTACCAATCTCCATCATGCAATTATTGATGAGTATTATTTACTAATGTTCTTCTGTCTCTTCAAAATGGTCTCTACTAATTTCTTGATTTGAATTTTATGTTCTTTTTCTTCCAAATTTCTGACCAGAATTTGGTCTTCCTTTAATAATTATTATCTATGATACCGATCTGTGTCGTCGATGCTAAAGTATTTCCTCTAATTTCATTTCAAGTTATTTAGTAAGTCAATTAAGAACCATGTTAGATCTTTGAAGATCTTCCAGTTTTTAAGTTAAATCCTTTTCTAATCATGAATCTTTTATCGCTAGAATACAATTGATTTGGGAAATTAAATTGTAATTAAATAAATTAAATAAATAAAAAGTGGCTGTTAACTTTCTAGAAACTTTGACAATATGGTACTTGTTCGATAGAGAATTCAATATCAGCTGGACTTTACTATTGGCGGTACCCCTCTATCGCATTCCCACAGCGAGATAACTCGACTTTAATTTTTGGTGATTTGCTTAATTGATTTTTTCGTCAAAATTAAAGTCGAGTTATCTCGCTCTGGGAATGCGATAGAGGGGTACCGCCAATAGTAAAGTCCAGCTGATTTTGAATTCTCTATCGAATTCAGTACTATATTGTCAAAGTTTCTAGAAAGTTAACAGCCACTTTTTATTTATTTAATTTATTTAATTACAATTTAATTTCCCAAATCAATTGCATTCCTACAATATTATTCTCTTTGAAAAAGGAATTTCATAATAATTAAATAATTATAATATGGATTATTATTCCCTCTTTGAGAGCTAGACAGTTGCAGTATATCTTATTTAAAGAGGAAGATTTAAACAAAATTGAAGGTAATTTGCTTATTCTTTCCCCTCCTTATGTATATGAAAAGATGACTTAGCTTAGCTATTTATTTTTGCTTTGGTGATAGAGTATATGGACATTAATTGATTTTCTTTAAGCTTCTCTCTCTCATCTTTATTTTCTGTTTCCTTCTGTGTTCTTTTCTTTGTTTCTTGATTTAATTTTATTATATGTGAATGGATGAATATCATTTAGAATTTCTTTTTTTAAATAATTAATTTGAAGAAAAATACACTTTATCTTCGTGTTGTAGCTCTTTTTAAAAGAGTGGTATCTGTTAACTAAACAAATTAATTTTAAAATCTCAGAACTATGGATTTATATTCAGCTTTTTGTGGTCTATAATTATTTTTAGTAGTCTCATTCTCTGGTAATTCTTGTTGATTATTTGGCTTCGACTATAAAATAGTTTTGAAATAATTCTCTTTTATATTCATATAATTTCTAGTTTTAATTGTTTTAAAGACCCAGGAAATATTTAATTAATTTAATGCCTTATATTAAAAAATAGTAGCTGTTGAATATATGGTCAGTTTGTGATCAAATTCTGGTTTAAGAATAGATGATGACTTATTTTTAAACTTCACAATTAGTTCCCTTTTTCATATCCAAAGGAGTCACTCCCAGTAATGGAGAAATTTGTTTCCTCATATTTTTGATTTGATTTATAAAGAGAAATGAGTAGTGACTTAATGCTTTTCCCGACATCATTCATTGGGAGTGTTGTAATTTGTCGTCTCTAAGATTTGATTTTGTGCGTACTTTTCGGAATTGTGAAACTTTCAGAAGTTTGAGTTGTTTGTGTTAACTACTCTTCCAATCTTCAATTTTATCAGCTTATTATGAAACAAGAGGTTATTTAGTAATCAATTTTTACATGGGGATTTGGCATGGGATCTCTGGGTTTTATAATATTAAAAAGTAGTGATGTTTATTAAATTTAACTTAACTAATTATTGCTTAATATCTGTTGTTAAAAGATTCGTCAGGTAAGGCTTTTTTAGTATTTTAGGAATACATTTGATTTGGGAAAATAATTAATAATTAATTTACAAATAATTATAAATCGTGGCAGTTAACTTTCTGGAAACCTAAACAATATGGTACTTATTCGATAGATAATTTAAAACTAACTGGACTTTACTATTGGCGGTAACCATCTATCACATTCCTGGAGCGAGTTAACAAGACTTTTTTTTTGGGGTAATTTGTTTAGTTGAATTTGATGACAAAATTAAACTCGATTTATCTCGCTCCAGGAATGCGATAGAGGGTTACCGCCAATATTAAAGTCCAGCTAATTTAAAATTATCCATCGAACAAGTACCATATTGTCTAGGCTTCCAGAAAGTTAACTGCCACGATTCATAATTATTTTTAAATTAATTATTAATTATTTTCCCAAATCAAATGTATTCCTACAATATCATATAGTGTTGCCATATTGACTTGGGTTGAAGATTTCAACATAGTGCTAGTATGTTTAACAGTCACAAACTTATGTTCCTCTTATTAAATTAGCCTTGGTTTTCTTAGATTTTCTGAGTTTCTTTTATTTATTGATTAACTAGAACTTTCTTTCTGATAGAAAGTCATATTTAATCTTAAATATGAATGCAGGAGGAACTGGTAGGAAGTGAATGTCAGTTGAATAGTAGGAACATTATGAGGAATAAGTATCAGATAGGTCGCTGATGTCGCTTTCAGACTCCCTATCTTTTTGTTAATTTTGTATATAATAGTTATGAAACTACTAATTATTGCAATTCCAATATAAGAATGCTTGAGTACTTTCATTTTTGACAAAGCTAGAGTGCATATAGGTATACTCACAATGGAGGATCCCTGAATTTGAAAGTTTATGGTCCATGTTAGTTCATAGGTTGACTTATTGTTTTAACCTTGGATTCCACCGTCCAATTCAATTAATTACTTAATTTATTTTATGTGTTTTAGATTTTAATTTATTTAAATTTAGTTATAGACAATAAGAAGTCAGAATTACTTTTGAAAAGATAATTCTTGTTTTAACAAACAATATTTATACTAAAGACGAAAGTGAGGTAAACTAGACTTTCTATGATTTAAAAATCATAAAACATTTATTTTATACATTTAAGCATTATATATTTTAAATGAGCTATTGCAACAGGATCATATAAATAAATATTTTAAAAGCATTACTTAGAAACTATAACAGTTTTAGAAAAGTTAATTCTACTATATATGTTAATTAGGTTGATATAAATATATTATAAAATTATTTTAGGATAAAATTCTGACAAAATTGAAATTTATTGATGCCTAATACATTGTCTAAAATTATTTCAGGAGCTTAGGGACAGGAGAAGTAAATAAAGAAATTCAACACTTCTTCTCAACAATCAATTTTTAATTCAACATAAATGTGGATATAACATAAATATCTGCTTCATTAGTCAACTATTACATAATTAACATTTCTTCATAATTGGTTTATTTTAATAAAAAGTAGCAAATATCAATTGCAATTTAGTAAAATTATAATTTTAATCTTTATATAAGATATTATTTTTTACAAAATAATAATGTTATATATTAAAAGAAGAAATATGCTATTTTAGGGTATTATATAAAATTTTGGATAAGAATGTTAATTTAAAGTTTGTTTTAAATATCATAATTAGATAAGTTTGTTGAAATATTTTTAAAATAGTATTAATTTTATCTAAATCCCAATTTTTAAATTAAATATATAACATTTTGTTCTGTTAATATTCAAATAACTTATTTTTGTCTATGCATATCCAAAGTTTTAATTAAAAATCAATATTTCGGTGTTTATTTATTTCTATTCCGAAATGTAGGACAGGCTAGTACTGTTAATTTTATCAAATTTCATAGCATATAACAGCATTAGTGTATAATATTTTCAACCACATTTTAATATTTGCATGCTTAATGTTTCTTGGCTATTGAAAATTCACATTACAATTTCCCATACTTTTTAAAAAGTGTAAATATAATATACTCTAAGCTTTGGAAAACATTTAGTGGAAAGCTTATAGGAATTTAAGGTGTAATTTCTATTTTTCTCAATATTTTAGTTTATCCTATGTTAGACAACCATTTAAGACATTCAAAGTTTCAGAGCATTTATCAAATTAAAAATGCACTAATGACTAGATATTGCTAGATTTTTCCAGTTATTTTGTAGTAATTTACTTGAATAATATCCTAAAATAGACCTCTTTTGATTGATATGACTGTATGAGATTACAGGATAATCATTTGGATTAACACAAGATGATGCAAGCAATTGTCATTTATGCCGATAAAGTCATATGTTTATTATTGAGTTTAATTTTTTATTTTTATTTTTAATTAATATCATAATTTTATTATTATTTACTTTGACATTGATTAAATAAAACCCCAAAGTTATTATTTACAGGATTTGGGTGACGAATACTTTAAACTTAATATTGATTACTCCAAAATTTTTAGATTATATCTCTCAAAGTTTTAAGGCTGTCTACTCTCACTATCCAAATCTTTGATATCCTTGCATTACCCATCCTTTTGTCTGAATTTTTATGCTTCCTTCATCAATGATTTCACGGTATCCTTGGTGAGAGCGGTCTTGAATTTTTACATGAATTTAAGAGGGATGTGGTAAAACTCTGCATGAGCATGGCTAAGTCGTTGGTCAATCTATGAATGATTTTGCGTCTTCTCTGCTTAATGAGACCTCCCATCTCCTTTATTAGGTCGCTTTAATTTTACTTGATTTCCTTCTTTTTCAGGCCTTTCTACATTGTATTCTGATAGTTTTGCTAAAATATTCCCAAGCGTGAGGATTTTGCTTTTAAATAGGCCCAATCGAGAGCGATCCTTGACTCCTAGTGGCGTTCCTCGTTGATCTCGATTAGATATTCTTAGTGATAAGACAGCACCTTCAGTTTGTCAAGGCCAACTCTCAGCTCAAGTATCTTGCTCGTTATATCCAGGTCACTCTTCAGTGCTCGAGTAAGCTGATCGTAATAACAAACTTGAGAGATTTTCACATCGGGATTTTTTCATTATGGATTTTACTCATAATTTTATTTAGACGAATTTCATTATTTTTGAGAATCTACTATAGTCGAATAGTACCTCAATCGAGAGAGCATGGTTTTTTCTAGTGAGTTAAAAATTTATGAACAGACATCTGCTTTAATTTCAGTGATAAGTTCATATCTTCTTTTGCTCATTACGAGGGCAATCTTGAATATTCAAAAAGTCCTGGTATTTGTTGTCTCACCATCATTTATCTAAGCTGTTTCGGTCTCTTCTCAATCCTCCTTTGATAACTATACCAGTGCCGCCGCCAAAGAGACTAATTAGCACAGCTAGAGAATAGGGTGCCTGAATTCATGATTTAGAAAGTATTTAGAACAAAGGGTTTTGGACTAGAGTGATATAGATTTCGCTAGGGAGAAAGCAGTAGAGTTTAATACTTTTTCATAAGAGTAAAGTACTTTTATATTAGAACGATATAGTTTACGCCAAGGCACCCTTGGAAGCTTGTTCCATTTTAATTTCGCTGTTTAATAGGTGTAGCCAATTATAAAAGCCAATGTTACAGTTAAGGCTAGGCTCTAATTGCTTCGCTAAATGGTGTTATTTGTTTACTTAGCGATTAGCTCTGCTCTGTTTTCCTTTCATTAGGGACGCCCATACAGACACGGATAGACCTCACTGGCTTGGCGGCTTTAAACCAATGGTGTCCGAACAGCATCCATTAATGAGATACTTTTTGGGAGTATTGCCCTGATCACATTATTCATGTTTTAATAGATTTCGCACTAATGTTTGCTTGCCTGATGAGAGGTAGCGAGATATCTTTTGAAGAATCCAAGAAGTTTCCTATGGTTTTGTAATGTGTCGAATCATCATGAAAGCCATCAATATGACGCCCGCCATCTTCCTTACTCATATTAACAACCATATTCAAAGTCTCGTCCACTAATGAAGCATAGCAGTGCGTGGAGCGCCCGCTATGAATGCTGCTAAGCACTCCTCAGAGGGCCTCCTGACTTCTATTGACGACCTAAGTATTGCTCATTAGATTATTTAGGCGTTGTTAAAAGATGTCTTATTTAGCAGGAGATCGTCAATTTCAATATTTATAGTAGTAGATCCTAAGTTAGGTCTTCAGGCAACTCGGGATCGTCTTGTTCGCCTACTGAGTTGTGATAATCGAGTACTAGTGGGTTCACAGTAAGAAAAATTTGCTTGTTGCTATATATTTGAAAGTATAACTATACGGTTTCAGATCATTTTAATAATTAAATAACGGATCTCGTCATTTTGATTGCTTTAGTGCAGATCACTATACTACTACTCCTAATACCACTACCAAAAAATTATTATAATTTTATTTATCTTTATTAAATTTAACAGTCACCAAAATCTTGTAAACTATAGCTTTGAGGTTTTAAGAGTATTTTCAAAATAATTTTATACGTTGTTTGTTTTAAACAATATTCTAATAAAATTAATAAATAATTAAGGGAGAGAAAATTAATAATTATTTTGAGAAAATGCTAATCATAACATTACCTTAAACTTGTGTATACTTAACTATAACTAATGCGTATCTTAACTGCCTTAATTTGCTTTGACTAATTATCAATAGTTTTTTACGAAGAGTTGAATTTAATATTTCTTATTAATTTTTCAATTCAATCATAAAAAGGAAAATACAATAATTAAAGATAGCAATTTAAAAAATTAATTTATCATAAAATATGATTTTTCTTTAAATATTAGATAGGAACATTTAATATACTTAAATGAATTAATTAAATCATTTAATTAATTACCACATAGATTAAAAAATAACTATACTATTAATTATAATTTCAGTTTTTATTAAATTGTATTTTGTTAAATATTTGTAAACCTATACTAATTAAAATATATAATATATCAAATATTTGTAGCGCTGTATAATTATGCAAAATTCTAATAATTACCTATAAACAATTATAAAAACATCTCTTTAATTGTTTATTCATGTCCTTTTAATCTAAGTTCTCACGCATTAGTTGATAAACAGCACTTTTTACACAAAGATATATATTGTCTTTTGAATAAATATATTTGTCATAAAAAATGTTTTTAATACAAAATGTTGAAAAATTTCACAGAATATATAGCATAAATGATTGATTTTTGTTATGATATATGAAATCAAACGAGGAGTGTTATTTTTGTATCATGTAAAAGTTAAATACTCAAAGATTTACGCACTATTTTACATGTATTATTATTAAAATTTCAAGGAAGATAAATAAGAAACTAAAAATGGACAATATTCAATTGCTGATCATTGAACATCAACTATCAAAATGCCAAAAACAATCATTTCACTAGAGCATATTGCTATTTGTTAGTTATAAGGAAGCAAGGATAATAAACGTTTAAGCCGAAAATACATGAAAATACTTATGGGTATTAATGTTGAAAAAATGATTACATGAAGTAATCTCACTGATTAAGAAAGGCATAGTGTTTGAGTAGGCGATGAACATATTTATTACAACCAAGATACATTAAACTTCACTCGATTCAAGTCCTCTAGTACATTATGATATAATAAATGGATGGTTTCAATATTATGGTTGACTTCAATGTTTGCACATCATGGAACAATAAGACACATCTACCAAGTGGTCTATAATCTATCAATACAATATAATTAAATCTTGAAACAAAATTAAGTAAGCGTTGGAAATTTCTGCATCAAATCATTTAATTTTATGATTTTTCGAGCAAATAATCCTACAAAAACAAATTGAAAGTCAATAACTTAAGAATATACCAAAAGATCTTGTCGAATATAGCATACGATGATATGATATACTTACATACGCTTTATAAGATCAACTTAAAGAAATTGAAATCATGAGAAACCACCAATAGGGATGTGATATGAATTTAAGAAATTAATAAATTAATTAAACTATTCTTAAAACAGAAACACGGAAGTATTATAATAATATGAAATAAAATAACTAAAATTATAGTTTAATGTATTAAGTCAAAATATTAATAAAATTGAGAATGTAATTAGCCTTAAATATGTGAAAAGTATTAAAAATTTCATTATAATGATAAATGTAATTATATTTAAAAAACTCATTTGATTTTTTATTAATATATTTATTATTATGGTAAGAAATAGTAAAATTCATATCATTTTGCTACTTCAAACCAGTCTTTATATAAATAAAAGATTATAAAATAAAGAGAAAGAGAAAATTAAATATTTATATTAATCAATTTAATGATAGCAATTATTAGGCTTAAATCATATTTTATTACTTAGCTTTTTATTTGCAGATAGGTTGCTCTCGAGTACTCAGCTGTCTTCCAAGGGTCGTTATCCTTAATCTCTGTGGGCAGTAGTAATTTGACTTCCTTATTGTAGCTTTTTGGAGCTCCGTGACATTTGACTTGCAAATTTATGCTTGAGGAACGATTCAAACATGTAGAGGATTAAAGGGTTCTCACTAAACATCTCGAATGCTGAGCTGTAGAACAACTCATCGATTTATTGATTAATCTTCTTGAATTTCCCATCCACCTAGTCTACTTTGGATCCCCTCCAGTTCTTACTCCTTCAATTGCAGTTGCTCTTGAACTTCTGTAGTTTTATGTCTTAAAGTGAGACATCTTCATTCTCTTTCTTCCTCAGGAGCATGTACTTATTATATTATCGCTCTTAGTTAACTGTACTTAAAACCAATGCAGATTTACTTATTGCTGACCCCTGGAATAAAAAATTCACAATTAGATTGAGAATAAAAAAATACAGTGGTTGCCATCTCCTAGACAGTAATCTACTCAGATCATGAAAATAAAAACTTTATAAATTTTGAGAGATCCTCAGAAAATATTTATTATAAAATTGTTCCTTATTGTTTTAACATGCTTTGTCATTTTAAATCAGTAGATCTTTTGGCTTGCTACGATTCGTCAGAAGGCTCAGGATGCAATTAAAACCCCAAAATCCCTTAGTGAGGTTTATAAGTGCTTTGATTTGTAAGTTATAGTTGGGGTCTTATCGGGGTTTGTAGAGAAATTAGGCAAATTTGCAAAATGAGATATAGAAAATAGCGAAATTTAGGATATATTTATGATGAGTAATATTTAGTTTTACTGCTTAAGCTTAGGTATGGTACGAATATTAATATAGACTTAATAAAACCAGCACTGAATTATGCAGCTATAGCAAAGCTTTTACACAAGAGTGCCTCAACTGTTAGGTATCACTCCTTGTTAGCTGTCTAATATTTTAATTCTGGTACTAGTAAGCATCCTACAAGAAAATAAAAGTTCTCACAGCACCATATTGACTACCTCTGCGACTCGAAGACTTTTAAGTATTGGGCACACTTCATTAGACTAGCGAGCTATAATGTTTCATCGTAAGTTTCCTGACATGCGTATTTCTCCTTAGACTATAGCCAATATTTATAGAAGAAATGGTAATACTTTCAATACTGTTAACAGAGTGAAGAGAGTGATTGATTTTACAGTGCCATTTTATAGTAATAATTTAAACGTTATATGTGATTAAATGCAGAGAGCTATTACTAATAACATCAAGTTCATACACGATGATGAAGTGTTTACCTTCAACACCTTTATTAATAAGTCATGGTACAAAAATTACGATAACATAGAGGTTTATGACTAAATATTAAAGGTTGTAACCCATGCAATTTTAGCTGTTATTAGCGAAGATTTAGGGTTTGAAAGTTATGTCATCAGCTCTATTCAGCAAGAACATTAATTAGAGTTCTTACATAAGCAAATAGATAAATAAAACGATTAGGAGATAATCTTGTTTGTTGACAACTTCTCAGTTCATAAGACTAAGGAGTCTAAGAAAGCTTACGAAGAGTTAAACATAACTCCTGTTTATAACGTTCCCTATAGCCCATAATTTAATGGAATCGAATTCTATTGGAGTTATATTAAGAATTACTACAAGAAACTGCTGCTGTATCACCTTATGCATGACTTGCCCATCTATACAGTAGACTTAATACAAAGCAGCAGTAAGAGAGTGAGCTTAGATAAGAAAATATTTTGTGCGAGAGAGGGAAGAATGAATGTTTATAAATAAATTTTAGATTTAAATGAATGAATAAGTTCACATATTAAATTAACCCAGAAAGGGATTAGGCTTCTCTTCTTCTCCTCTTCTTATGGCTTTTTTGGGCTCATATTTCTTCTCTTAGTGCCAGCTCCTGCATCTATGTTCATTTCATCTGGCTTTTCAAAATCTATATAAAGTCTCTTGCTCACTTCATGAATAGTCTATGACTTTCTCTCTTTGTGAACCTTTGCATGTTCTTTCATTAGGAATATACCAGTTCCAGGTTTCCCTACAAATTTATGTGCCAAAGTTTACTAGAGAGGTATGGATGCTTCTTAAGCTCCACTAGCCAAGTCTCACTTATTACTATGCATTGCTTCTTTTAATCTTCAAGAGAAATAGAGTAGCGTTTCTTGTGAGCTTCTCCAATGATATCTCTGAGATAGCTCTCTCTTAAAGTGCCAAGAACACCAAAGAAGAAGCTCCTTTCTGGAAGTTTGTTAGAGATTTGTTTCTTGGTAGGAAGATAAACTTCCAACTCTTCATCGCATCATCGTAGAGATTAGTGACTGAAATCTCTAGGTAGTTTGGTATTTATCAATTTAATTTCATTGTTTTTGAAGGCTTTCTTCTCATCGCAGAGTATCGCTTTTAAGAATGAGATTTTGGTACCTTCCATAGATGGTAGGAATAAGCCCACTATAGTATATGATTAAGTATATGTCTCATGCTTACCATTTTGAGTGAGGTATCGATTGAGATCTTCTTTGCTTCTACATCTTGAGATCATTTCTTAAGCTTCAACCCTCTTCATTGCAGTACTTTTAGATTCCATCCTTGTTCTTCCTTCTCTACTTATTGAATTTTAAATTTTAATATATAGAGTTCTTAATCCTACTGCATAAAATCTTAGTATTAAAAATGGGCATCTTATAGGTAAAGATACGTGGAGAAAGCTGGCAGAAGCTTTAACAAACTTAAGAGATGGAGCTCCATTTTTATCAATTTAGTTCCATTAAATTAGTACTAAATTTGTTAAAAATTTAATTAGTACTGGTACTAATTCCGTTTAATTTTAATTGGTACCAATTTAATAGTACCAAAACTTAATTAGTACCTTGTTTGAAACTAATGAGGTTTTAATAGAAAAAAAGTTCGAAATTGTTTCAAAACCTAATTGGTACCAGTTCCAACCCAATTTTATGCTTGGTTGGTACCAAAATCAAAATCATTAAGAATGAAATTAGAGAATTTATAGTAATAAACTAAACATAGATATGATCTTTAACACTTAAAAAACAACCATTATTGCTGTAGGATCAACTCCTATACAGAGTAACAATTACAAGAGAGGTTATTAGAGCTGTATAATAGAAATTTAAATTTGAATCTAATCATGGCGGCTAACTTAAGTCGAAAAGCAGTTTCTCTTAGCAGTGGATAATCATAGCTAAACTTTGGCTCAACTAAAAATTAAAAAGTTATTAATGTTGAGAGGTAGGTAGAGATAAGAGCTATTGAGTTTGAAGCAGACCATATAAAATCAAATATTTTTAAGCAATAAAATCATAATATATAATCCTTGAAACCTTCTACAATAGATCTATTCTTCATTCAAATGTGATTTTGTTATAAAAACAAATGTTACCTACATAGTCCTTGGAATCTCTTCATTCTTTTCAGATATCTTGTGATTTTTATCTGTTAGAAGAAGGTCTTCAAACAGTAAGGATATGATGTAAAAATGCGAGTCAATTAAATGGAAAAATTTACAAAAAATTAATGTTCCAAAAATTTGGTGTGACATTCCTTCATGAGGTGGTCCCCGAAACCTCTATTTAACTTCTTTTCGAATGCCATGCCAACACTATTATCCTCAAAAAGCTCCTAATAATTCAAAAATCAAGTATATTGGATGCAAGCATAGATACACATAAAATGAGTGATATGAACATTCCAAAAAAGTGTCATACTTTCCACATTAAGGGACTTTATAAGACTAGATGTCAGGAAGGAAACATTTTTAATTCATGAAAAGTATTTACTATTATCAGAAATCAAATGTTAACCCAAGTAATGACGTTAAATTAGAGCAGTGACAACAACCACACCTCAAGTCACCAGATACTTAGACACGTGGTCACTGTCTCCGTGGTCCTAGTGACCATGGCAATTAGTATCTTGACCACGGTGACCACGTGACCATCACTTGAAAATGCATGATTTCACTGTTAATTCGTCAACGAAATCAAAATAGAGCAGTGAACACAACCACCTCACAACTCACCAGAGACGTGGTCGTTTGATCACTGCATCTGTGGTCTTCGTGACCATGGTGACCATGACCATGACCACGGTGACCACGTGACCATCACTCAAAACCCAAAAACCCCTTAGGTTTATAATTGCTTTGATTTGTTGGGAATTTGTTAGTGGTTGGGGTTATTAATAGGTTTTAATGTGAAATTTATAGTAAATTTATTAAATTTAATCACTCAAATGCATTTTTGGATCATGTGGGAGAGGTCTGAAGTTTATCTTACTTAACAACAACTCTAACTGCTCTATTGTTATGGTTGATCTTGAGTTTGGTTTTATTATTATTTATTCTGCCATATATTTATTGATAGAGAGACTCTGGTTTTGTCTATAAACAACTTGATTCTTTGCTTAGCATCTTCTCGCACCTTGTAGAGTAGTAATCGTTGAGAGGCATATCGAACTCTATTATTGTTGTTGCTAATGCCCACGCATCCCACTAAAAGTCTCCATCTCTTCAGTCTTCTCTTTCTGGATAGTACCCTTGCGTACCCATTTCAGTTCCAAGCCTTGATTGTTTCACTCTTTAAGCTCTGTTGAAATCGATTATTGCTTTTCTTACTGGTGAAAATTTTATCATTATATTTTCTGGCTTCAAATCTCTGTGAACAAACCTTAACTTGTGAAGCTCTTTTATAACTTGTATGGTCTGAGTTGCTATTTATCCAAGCTACTTATGATTTCTTTGATCTGTAATCAAATCTATTAGGATCATTTCATAGAGTGGGAGTCTGAAAGCAACATGATCCTTGGCAAGGAGGACAGCATCTAACTTGATTATGTAGCGACACTCTTTGAATTTTGCTTGAGTGAGTACTTGATACTCATTTGTAAACTCCATCTAGTATTTATTATCACTTAAGAGATAGTTGAAGGGATACACCTTGCATGCATACTGATGATCATTGATAACTTTCTTATCAAAGGAGTCTTTTAACATAAGGTAGCTTTAAAGTGAAGCGTCTAGGTCAATTTAGGCAAGAACGTGAATCTTTTTATATTGAATTTTAATCATGATCTTAGTGATTTCGGATGCTAGTAGGTTGCGTGATTTCCTCACATATTCTGATTCACTAGCTTGTTC
>ARYC01012303.1:0-14061 GCA_000711775.1 Oxytricha trifallax | reverse complement strand
TTTTAATCAATTTAGTTCCATTAAATTAGTACTAAATTTGTTTAAATTTAATTAGTACTGGTACTAAGTCCGTTTAATTTTAATTGGTACCAATTTAATAGTACCAAAACTTAATTAGTACCTAGTTTTAAACTAATGGGGTTTTAATGAAAAAGTTCCAATTTGGTTCAAAACCTAATTGGTACCAGTACCAACCTGAATTTTTTTAAGTTGGTACCAAAATTAAAAATATTAAGCATGAATTTAGAAAATTTATAGTTATAAACTTAGTATAAATATGATGTCTAACGCCTAAGAATCACCCATTGTTGTTGCAGTACCAACTCCTATACAAAGTTACTATAACTAGAGAGGTTATTAGAGCTTTATAATAGAAATTTAAATTTGAATTTAAACATGGCGGCTAACTTAAATCGCAAAGCAGTCTCTCTTGGCAGTGGATAATCTTAGCTAAACTTTGGATAAACTAAGAAGCAAGAGATCATATACATTGAAAAGGAGCCAGAGCTTAAAGCTCTTGAGTTTGAATCAGAGGTGTTTGTTCTAGAAATAAATATCAGGAAGCAGAGAGCAGAGATAAGTATTTAAACGCTAATCGAAGATGTTGAGGAGTTAAAAGAACATCTCCCACTAGAAAAGATTGTAAAGAATTCTAATGTGATGAATGCTAAAATTTCTTCTCAACTGATTCGAGCTTGAAGAGGCACATCAAAGAGATGCACTCTGGGAGAGCTAAGATATATATTAAGCACGAAAAGGTCGATGGCAGGTATTAGTGCACGACTTGCATGAAGTCTTACACTCACTCAGCTAAAGTTAAAAGACACATGCAAAAACATCATTTAAGTGAGTTTTTAATGCAAGATAAAGAAACATAAAAACTTATACCAGCCAAGAGAAAGTCCAATACTGTAGAGTCTTAAAAGAGAGCAGGAAGAGAGACTTAAGAAGCAGAAACGTTTTGAGTCAATGAACCAACCAGCTAATGAATTATATATAGCATACTTGTAAGAGAGAGCTATGTATATACCTGCATTAAATGCAGTAGATCTCAGTTTTTGCATTGACAACTATTTACATATTGATGTGCCTAACAAGGCAAAACTCATAGTAGTTGATGAGTATGCTTATAAAGTATATCCTTTCAAATATCTTATTAGGAACGAGCAGTATCAAAATGAGTTTGCCAATGAATACATAATACTAAGAGAGGCTGATAAAAGGTAATGCAAGAACTTGCTTAAACTCGATAGAGTTATTCTTGGACATGGTTTTATTGCACTACGACTCAAGAAATTTGAAATGACTCTAAGAGATTATCTCTACCATAATAGATACCCAGATGACTTGAATGAGATACTCACGGAAATGACCACGGGTGTGAAAGAGCTGCATGATCTAGGGTATGTTCATAGAGATTTGAAGCCAGAAAATGTAATGCTAAATCTCTGTCCTTTAGAAATAGTAGTCATTGATTTCAATAGAGCAATAAGGTAAGAAATAGTGACTTTAGCTAAAGTGCTAGGCACACCTGGATACTTCCCAATAAGAGAGAAGTGGACTAATGGCTCTGTTTAGTGGGATGTCTGGGCGGTAGGAGCCAATTATTTTAGAGTGCGATATGGAAAGTATGTCTTACTTCGGAACAAAGCAAGAAAAGTAATCAATAAGCATGGCTGTTAAACATATAAAGCAGGAATATGTATGCACTTAGATTAAGAAAATGGTTGAGATGATCATAGTAAGAGCTCCAGCATATCCAAGATCGTCATTAGAAGATATACTTGAAACATTAAAGAGAGCTAAGTTCAAGAGATACCACAAAGATAAGCAGATAAAATTTGTTTGATTTAAGCACATTAATACTCATTAAATATTCATTAAATTCACATAAAACTTGCGTTTTCTCTACTAACCCCAATAAGACCCCAAATATACCCTACAAATCAAAGCACTTATAAACCTCACTAAGGGGTTTTGGGGTTTTGAATGTTAAACTGTTTTACTCTCATTTTATCCAAGTAATCTTTCAAGCATTAATTTTTATTATTCAAGCTATTAACTAGCTCTAAATGCACTATGATTTCTATCTTTCTCTTCTTGACTAAACGGCCTTATTTCCATTTATCTCGAGTCATTGTATTAAGAAATACTTTAAAGCCTATTTGTATGCTTTACACGAATATAAAATAAGAATTGATTTATCTTCAAAACGCGCAAAGATACAGGCATTTGAAGCTTTATTATAATAACTGATGAGTGAGTGTGTTAAACATCGATTTTTAGGGTTTTCATGGAAGCGGGAGAGGGTCTCGGAAATTCATGAGATGACCTGGAATTAAACAAACCCACTATAATTGGGCTCCTGATCAAGAGTGTGACACTGGAACACCAAATATATAGTCATTTTCAAAAGTTTTAAGGGGGTCAATTTGTCCATTTTTCGATTTTTAAAATTTGCCCCACGAGCCGAACCTTTCCCCGGCAAAACTCAACTTGCAATTTATATTTCCCATTAACTCCCGATAATATTTTTTTCTGGTCATTTAGACCTCGCTTTACACGAATATAAAATAAGAATTGATTTATCTTCAAAACGCGCAAAGATACAGGCATTTGAAGCTTTATTATAATAACTGATGAGTGAGTGTGTTAAACATCGATTTTTAGGGTTTTCATGGAAGCGGGAGAGGGTCTCGGAAATTCATGAGATGACCTGGAATTAAACAAACCCACTATAATTGGGCTCCTGATCAAGAGTGTGACACTGGAACACCAAATATATAGTCATTTTCAAAAGTTATAAGGGGGTCAATTTGTCGATTTTTTGATTTTTAAAATTTGGCCCACGAGCCGAACCTTTCCACAGCAAAACTCAACTTGCAATTTATATTTCCCATTAACTCCCGATAATATCAATTCTGGTCATTTAGACCTCGCTTTACACGAATATAAAATAAGAATTGATTTATCTTCAAAACGCGCAAAGATACAGGCATTTGAAGCTTTATTATAATAACTGATGAGTGAGTGTGTTAAACATCGATTTTTAGGGTTTTCATGGAAGCGGGAGAGGGTCTCGGAAATTCATGAGATGACCTGGAATTAAACAAACCCACTATAATTGGGCTCCTGATCAAGAGTGTGACACTGGAACACCAAATATATAGTCATTTTCAAAAGTTATAAGGGGGTCAATTTGTCGATTTTTTGATTTTTAAAATTTGGCCCACGAGCCGAACCTTTCCACAGCAAAACTCAACTTGCAATTTATATTTCCCATTAACTCCCGATAATATCAATCTGGTCATTTAGACCTCGCTTTACACGAATATAAAATAAGAATTGATTTATCTTCAAAACGCGCAAAGATACAGGCATTTGAAGCTTTATTATAATAACTGATGAGTGAGTGTGTTAAACATCGATTTTTAGGGTTTTCATGGAAGCGGGAGAGGGTCACGGAAATTCATGAGATGACCTGGAATTAAACAAACCCACTAAATTTGGGCTCCTGATCAAGAATGTGACACTGGAACACCAAATATATAATCATTTTCAAAAGTTTTAAGGGGGTCAATTTGTCCATTTTTTGATTTTTAAAATTTGGCCAACGAGCCGAACATTTCCCAGGCAAAACTCAACTTGCAATTTATATTTCCCATTAACTCCCGATAATATCAATTCTGGTCATTTAGACCTCGCTTTACACGAATATAAAATCAGAATTGATTTATCTTCAAAAAGCGCAAAGATACAGGCATTTGAAGCTTTATTATAAGAACTGATGAGTGAGTGTGTTAAACATCGATTTTTAGGGTTTTCATGGCAGCGGGAGAGGGTCACGGAAATTCATGAGATGACCTGGAATTAAACAAACCCACTAAATTTGGGCTCCTGATCAAGAGTGTGACACTGGAACACCAAATATATAGTCATTTTCAAAAGTTATAAGGGGGTCAATTTGTCGATTTTTTGATTTTTAAAATTTGGCCCACGAGCCGAACCTTTCCACAGCAAAACTCAACTTGCAATTTATATTTCCCATTAACTCCCGATAATATCAATTCTGGTCATAGACCTCGCTTTACACGAATATAAAATAAGAATTGATTTATCTTCAAAACGCGCAAAGATACAGGCATTTGAAGCTTTATTATAATAACTGATGAGTGAGTGTGTTAAACATCGATTTTTAGGGTTTTCATGGAAGCGGGAGAGGGTCTCGGAAATTCATGAGATGACCTGGAATTAAACAAACCCACTATAATTGGGCTCCTGATCAAGAGTGTGACACTGGAACACCAAATATATAGTCATTTTCAAAAGTTATAAGGGGGTCAATTTGTCCATTTTTTTATTTTTAAAATTTGGCCCACGAGCCGAACCTTTCCCCGGCAAACTCAACTTGCAATTTATATTTCCCATTAACTCCCGATAATATCAATTCTGGTCATTAAGACCTCGCTTTACACGAATATAAAATCAGAATTGATTTATCTTCAACGCGCAAAGATACAGGCATTTGAAGCTTTATTATAAGAACTGATGAGTGAGTGTGTTAAACATCGATTTTTAGGGTTTTCATAACAGCGGGAGCGGGTCACGGAAATTCATGAGATGACCTGGAATTAAACAAACCCACTAAATTTGGGCTCCTGATCAAGAGTGTGACACTGGAACCTCAAATATATAGTCATTTTCAAAAGTTATAAGGGGGTCAATTTGTCCATTTTTTGATTTTTAAAATTTGGCCCCACGAGCCGAACCTTTCCCCGGCAAACTCAACTTGCAATTTATATTTCCCATTAACTCCCGATAATATCAATTCTGGTCATTAAGACCTCGCTTTACACGAATATAAAATCAGAATTGATTTATCTTCAAAAAGCGCAAAGATACAGGCATTTGAAGCTTTATTATAAGAACTGATGAGTGAGTGTGTTAAACATCGATTTTTAGGGTTTTCATGGCAGCGGGAGAGGGTCACGGAAATTCATGAGATGACCTGGAATTAAGCAAACCCACTAATTTTGGGCTCCTGAACATGAGTGTGACACTGGAACACCAAATATATAGTCATTTTCAAAAGTTATAGGGGGGTCAATTTGTCCATTTTTTGATTTTTAAAATTTGGCCCCACGAGCGAACCTTTCCCCGGCAAACTCAACTTGCAATTTATATTTCCCATTAACTCCCGATAATATCAATTCTGGTCATTAAGACCTCGCTTTACACGAATATATAAAATCAGAATTGATTTATCTTCAAAACCGCAAAGATACAGGCATTTGAAGCTTTATTATAAGAACTGATAAGTGAGTGTGTTAAACATCGATTTTAGGGTTTTCATGGCAGCGGGAGCTGGTCACGGAAATTCATGAGATGACCTGGAATTAAACAAACCCACTAAATTTGGGCTCCTGATCAAGAGTGTGATACTGGAACACCAAATATATAGTCATTTTCAAAAGTTTTAAGGGGGTCAATTTGTCCATTTTTCGATTTTTAAAATTTGCCCCACGAGCCGAACCTTTCCCCGGCAAAACTCAACTTGCAATTTATATTTCCCATTAACTCCCGATAATATCAATTCTGGTCATTTAGATCTCGCTTTACACGAAAATAAAATCAGAATTGATTTATCTTCAAAACGCGCAAAGATACAGGCATTTGAAGCTTTATTATAAGAACTGATGAGTGAGTGTGTTAAACATCGATTTTTAGGGTTTTCATGGCAGCGGGAGAGGGTCACGGAAATTCATGAGATGACCTGGAATTAAACAAACCCACTAAATTTGGGCTCCTGATCAAGAGTGTGACACTGGAACACCAAATATATAGTCATTTTCAAAAGTTTTAAGGGGGTCAATTTGTCCATTTTTCGATTTTTAAAATTTGCCCCACGAGCCGAACCTTCCCCGGCAAAACTCAACTTGCAATTTATATTTCCCATTAACTCCCGATAATATCAATTCTGGTCATTTAGATCTCGCTTTACACGAAAATAAAATCAGAATTGATTTATCTTCAAAACGCGCAAAGATACAGGCATTTGAAGCTTTATTATAAGAACTGATGAGTGAGTGTGTTAAACATCGATTTTTAGGGTTTTCATGGCAGCGGGAGAAGGTCCACGGAAATTCATGAGATGACCTGGAATTAAACAAACCCACTAAATTTGGGCTCCTGATCAAGAATGTGACACTGGAACACCAAATATATAATCATTTTCAAAAGTTTTAAGGGGGTCAATTTGTCCATTTTTTGATTTTTAAAATTTGGCCAACGAGCCGAACATTTCCCAGGCAAAACTCAACTTGCAATTTATATTTCCCATTAACTCCCGATAATATCCAATTCTGGTCATTTAGACCTCGCTTTACACGAATATAAAATAAGAATTGATTTATCTTCAAAACGCGCAAAGATACAGGCATTTGAAGCTTTATTATAATAACTGATGAGTGAGTGTGTTAAACATCGATTTTTAGGGTTTTCATGGAAGCGGGAGAGGGTCTCGGAAATTCATGAGATGACCTGGAATTAAACAAACCCACTATAATTGGGCTCCTGATCAAGAGTGTGACACTGGAACACCAAATATATAGTCATTTTCAAAAGTTATAGGGGGGTCAATTTGTCCATTTTTTGATTTTTAAAATTTGGCCCAGGAGCCGAACCTTCCCCGGCAAAACTCAACTTGCAATTTATATTTCCCATTAACTCCCGATAATATCAATTCTGGTCATTTAGATCTCGCTTTACACGAAAATAAAATCAGAATTGATTTATCTTCAAAACGCGCAAAGATACAGGCATTTGAAGCTTTATTATAAGAACTGATGAGTGAGTGTGTTAAACATCGATTTTTAGGGTTTTCATGGCAGCGGGAGCTGGTCACGGAAATTCATGAGATGACCTGGAATTAAACAAACCCACTAAATTTGGGCTCCTGATCAAGAGTGTGATACTGAAACACCAAATATATAAACATTTTCAAAAGTTATAAGGGGGTCAATTTTGTCCATTTTTTGATTTTTAAAATTTGGCCCACGAGCCGAACCTTTCCCCGGCAAAACTCAACTTGCAATTTATATTTCCTATTACCTCCCGTTAATATCAATTCTGGTCATTTAGACCTCGCTTTACACGAATATAAAATCAGAATTGATTTTTCTTCAAAACTCGCAAAGATACAGGCATTTGAAGCTTTATTATAAGAACTGATGAGTGAGTGTGTTAAACATCGATTTTTAGGGTTTTCATGGCAGCGGGAGAGCGATCACGGAAATTCATGAGATGACCTGGAATTAAACAAACCCACTAAATTTGGGCTCCTGATCAAGAATGTGACACTGGAACACCAAATATATAATCATTTTCAAAAGTTTTAAGGGGGTCAATTTGTCCATTTTTTGATTTTTAAAATTTGGCCAACGAGCCGAACATTTCCCAGGCAAAACTCAACTTGCAATTTATATTTCCCATTAACTCCCGATAATATCAATTCTGGTCATTTAGACCTCGCTTTACACGAATATAAAATCAGAATTGATTTATCTTCAAAACGCGCAAAGATACAGGCATTTGAAGCTTTATTATAAGAACTGATGAGTGAGTGTGTTAAACATCGATTTTTAGGGTTTTCATAACAGCGGGAGCGGGTCACGGAAATTCATGAGATGACCTGGAATTAAACAAACCCACTAAATTTGGGCTCCTGATCAAGAGTGTGACACTGGAACCTCAAATATATAGTCATTTTCAAAAGTTATAAGGGGGTCAATTTGTCCATTTTTTGATTTTTAAAATTTGGCCCACGAGCCGAACCTTTCCCCGGCAAAACTCAACTTGCAATTTATATTTCCTATTACCTCCCGTTAATATCAATTCTGGTCATTTAGACCTCGCTTTACACGAATATAAAATCAGAATTGATTTTTCTTCAAAACTCGCAAAGATACAGGCATTTGAAGCTTTATTATAAGAACTGATGAGTGAGTGTGTTAAACATCGATTTTTAGGGTTTTCATGGCAGCGGGAGAGGGTCACGGAAATTTATGAGATGACCTGGAATTAAACAAACCCACTATATTTGGGCTCCTGATCAAGAGTGTGACACTGGAACACCAAATATATAGTCATTTTCAAAAGTTATAAGGGGGTCAATTTGTCGATTTTTTGATTTTTAAAATTTGGCCCACGAGCCGAACCTTTCCGGCAAAACTCAACTTGCAATTTATATTTCCCATTAACTCCCGATAATATCAATTCTGGTCATTTAGATCTCGCTTTACACGAAAATAAAATCAGAATTGATTTATCTTCAAAACGCGCAAAGATACAGGCATTTGAAGCTTTATTATAAGAACTGATGAGTGAGTGTGTTAAACATCGATTTTTAGGGTTTTCATGGCAGCGGGAGAGGGTCACGGAAATTTATGAGATGACCTGGAATTAAACAAACCCACTATATTTGGGCTCCTGATCAAGAGTGTGACACTGGAACACCAAATATATAGTCATTTTTTTCAAAAGTTTTAAGGGGGTCAATTTGTCCATTTTTCGATTTTTAAAATTTGCCCCACGAGCCGAACCTTTCCCCGGCAAACTCAACTTGCAATTTATATTTCCCATTAACTCCCGATAATATCAATTCTGGTCATTTAGACCTCGCTTTACACGAATATAAAATAAGAATTGATTTATCTTCAAAACGCGCAAAGATACAGGCATTTGAAGCTTTATTATAATAACTGATGAGTGAGTGTGTTAAACATCGATTTTTAGGGTTTTCATGGAAGCGGGAGAGGGTCTCGGAAATTCATGAGATGACCTGGAATTAAACAAACCCACTATAATTGGGCTCCTGATCAAGAGTGTGACACTGGAACACCAAATATATAGTCATTTTCAAAAGTTTTAAAGGGGGGTCAATTTGTCCATTTTTTGATTTTTAAAATTTGGCCCAGGAGCCGAACCTTTCCCCGGCAAAACTCAACCTGCAATTTACATTTCCCAAAAACTCCCGAAAATATCAATTCTGGTCATTTAGACCTCGCTTTACACGAATATAAAATAAGAATTGATTTATCTTCAAAACGCGCAAAGATACAGGCATTTGAAGCTTTATTATAATAACTGATGAGTGAGTGTGTTAAACATCGATTTTTAGGGTTTTCATGGAAGCGGGAGAGGGTCTCGGAAATTCATGAGATGACCTGGAATTAAACAAACCCACTATAATTGGGCTCCTGATCAAGAGTGTGACACTGGAACACCAAATATATAGTCATTTTCAAAAGTTTTAAGGGGGTCAATTTGTCCATTTTTCGATTTTTAAAATTTGCCCCACGAGCCGAACCTTTCCCCGGCAAAACTCAACTTGCAATTTATATTTCCCATTAACTCCCGATAATATCAATTCTGGTCATTTAGACCTCGCTTTACACGAATATAAAATAAGAATTGATTTATCTTCAAAACGCGCAAAGATACAGGCATTTGAAGCTTTATTATAATAACTGATGAGTGAGTGTGTTAAACATCGATTTTTAGGGTTTTCATGGAAGCGGGAGAGGGTCTCGGAAATTCATGAGATGACCTGGAATTAAACAAACCCACTATAATTGGGCTCCTGATCAAGAGTGTGACACTGGAACACCAAATATATAGTCATTTTCAAAAGTTTTAAGGGGGTCAATTTGTCCATTTTTCGATTTTTAAAATTTGCCCCACGAGCCGAACCTTTCCCCGGCAAAACTCAACTTGCAATTTATATTTCCCATTAACTCCCGATAATATCAATTCTGGTCATTTAGATCTCGCTTTACACGAAAATAAAATCAGAATTGATTTATCTTCAAAACGCGCAAAGATACAGGCATTTGAAGCTTTATTATAAGAACTGATGAGTGAGTGTGTTAAACATCGATTTTTAGGGTTTTCATGGCAGCGGGAGAGGGTCACGGAAATTCATGAGATGACCTGGAATTAAACAAACCCACTAAATTTGGGCTCCTGATCAAGAATGTGACACTGGAACACCAAATATATAATCATTTTCAAAAGTTTTAAGGGGGTCAATTTGTCCATTTTTTGATTTTTAAAATTTGGCCAACGAGCCGAACATTTCCCAGGCAAAACTCAACTTGCAATTTATATTTCCCATTAACTCCCGATAATATCAATTCTGGTCATTTAGACCTCGCTTTACACGAATATAAAATCAGAATTGATTTATCTTCAAAAAGCGCAAAGATACAGGCATTTGAAGCTTTATTATAAGAACTGATGAGTGAGTGTGTTAAACATCGATTTTTAGGGTTTTCATGGCAGCGGAGAGGGTCAAGGAAATTCATGTAATGACCTGGAATTAAAAACAAACCCACTAAATTTGGGCTCCTGATCAAGAGTGTGACACTGGAACACCAAATATATAGTCATTTTCAAAAGTTATAAGGGGGTCAATTTGTCGATTTTTTGATTTTTAAAATTTGGCCCACGAGCCGAACCTTTCCACAGCAAAACTCAACTTGCAATTTATATTTCCCATTAACTCCCGATAATATCAATTCTGGTCATTAAGACCTCGCTTTACACGAAAATAAAATCAGAATTGATTTATCTTCAAAACGCGCAAAGATACAGGCATTTGAAGCTTTATTATAAGAACTGATGAGTGAGTGTGTTAAACATCGATTTTTAGGGTTTTCAAGGCAGCGGGAGAGGGTCACGGAAATTCATGAGATGACCTGGAATTAAGCAAACCCACTAATTTTGGGCTCCTGAACATGAGTGTGACACTGGAACACCAAATATATAGTCATTTTCAAAAGTTATAGGGGGGTCAATTTGTCCATTTTTTGATTTTTAAAATTTGGCCCAGGAGCCGAACCTTTCCCCGGCAAAACTCAACTTACAAATTATATTTCCCAAAACTCCCGAATATATCAATTCTGGTCATTTAGACCTTGCTGAACACGAATATAAAATAAGAATTGAATTTTCTTCAAAACGCGCAAAGATACAGACAATTGAAGTTTTATTATAAGAACTGATGAGTGAGTGTGTTAAACATCGATTTTTAGGGTTTTCATGGCAGCGGGAGCGGGTCACGGAAATTCATGAGATGACCTGGAATTAAGCAAATCCACTAATTTTGTGCTCCTGATCAAGAGTGTGACACTGGAACCTCAAATATATAGTCATTTTCAGAAGTTATGGGGGGGTCAATTTGTCCATTTTTTGATTTTTAAAATTTGGCCCAGGAGCCGAACCTTTCCCCGGCAAAACTCAACTTGCAATTTATATTTCCCATTAACTCCCGATAATATCAATTCTGGTCATTTAGATCTCGCTTTACACGAAAATAAAATCAGAATTGATTTATCTTCAAAACGCGCAAAGATACAGGCATTTGAAGCTTTATTATAAGAACTGATGAGTGAGTGTGTTAAACATCGATTTTTAGGGTTTTCATGGCAGCGGGAGCGGGTCACTGAAATTCATGAGATGACCTGGAATTAAGCAAATCCACTAAATTTGGGCTCCTGATCAATAGTGTGACACTGGAACCTCAAATATATAGTCATTTTCAAAAGTTATAGGGGGGTCAATTTGTCCATTTTTTGATTTTTAAAATTTGGCCCACGAGCCGAACCTTTCCCCGGCAAACTCAATTTGCAATTTATATTTCCCATTAACTCCCGATAATATCAATTCTGGTCATTTAGATCTCGCTTTACACGAATATAAAATCAGAATTGATTTATCTTAAAACGCGCAAAGATACAGGCATTTGAAGCTTTATTATAAGAACTGATGAGTGAGTGTGTTAAACATCGATTTTTAGGGTTTTCATAACAGCGGGAGCGGGTCACGGAAATTCATGAGATGACCTGGAATTAAACAAACCCACTAAATTTGGGCTCCTGATCAAGAGTGTGACACTGGAACCTCAAATATATAGTCATTTTCAAAAGTTATAAGGGGGTCAATTTGTCCATTTTTTGATTTTTAAAATTTGGCCACGAGCCGAACCTTTCCCCGGCAAACTCAATTTGCAATTTATATTTCCCATTAACTCCCGATAATATCAATTCTGGTCATTTAGATCTCGCTTTACACGAATATAAAATCAGAATTGATTTATCTTCAAAACGCGCAAAGATACAGGCATTTGAAGCTTTAATAAGAACTGATGAGTGAGTGTGTTAAACATCGATTTTTAGGGTTTTCATGGCAGCGGGAGAGGGTCACGGAAATTCTTGATATGACCTGGAATTAAACAAACCCACTAAATTTGGGCTCCTGATCAAGAGTGTGACACTGGAACACCAAATATATAGTCATTTTCAAAAGTTTTAAGGGGGTCAATTTGTCCATTTTTTGATTTTTAAAATTTGGCCCACGAGCCGAACCTTTCCCGCAAAACTCAACTTGCAATTTATATTTCCCATTAACTCCCGATAATATCAATTCTGGTCATTTAGACCTCGCTTTACACGAATATGAATTCAGAATTTATTTATCTTCAAGACGCGCAAAGATACAGGCATTTTAAGTTTATTATAAGAACTGATGAGTGATTGTGTTAAACATCGATTTTTAGGGTTTTCATGGCAGCGGGAGAGGCTAAGTAGGAAAAATAAATTGCAAGTTGAGTTTTGCCGGGGAAAGGTTCGGCTCATGGCCAAATTTTAAAAATCAAAAAATGGACAAATTGACCCCCTTATAACTTTTGAAAATGACTATATATTTGAGGTTCCAGTGTCACACTCTTGATCAGGAGCCCAAATTTAGTGGGTTTGTTTAATTCCAGGTCATCTCATGAATTTCCGTGACCCGCTCCCGCTGTTATGAAAACCCTAAAAATCGATGTTTAACACACTCACTCATCAGTTCTTATAATAAAGCTTCAAATGCCTGTATCTTTGCGCGTTTTGAAGATAAATCAATTCTGATTTTATATTCGTGTTCAGCGAGGTCTAATTGACCAGAATTGATATTATCGGGAGTTAATGGGAAATATAAATTGCAAATTGAGTTTGCCGGGGAAAGGTTCGGCTCGTGGGCCAATTTAAAAATCAAAAAATGGACAAATTGACCCCCTTATAACTTTTGAAAATGACTATATATTTGAGGTTCCAGTGTCACACTCTTGATCAGGAGCCCAAATTTAGTGGGTTTGTTTAATTCCAGGTCATCTCATGAATTTCCGTGACCCGCTCCCGCTGTTATGAAAACCCTAAAAATCGATGTTTAACACACTCACTCATCAGTTCTTATAATAAAGCTTCAAATGCCTGTATCTTTGCGCGTTTTGAAGATAAATCAATTCTGATTTTATATTCGTGTTCAGCGAGGTCTAATTGACCAGAATTGATATTATCGGGAGTTAATGGGAAATATAAATTGCAAATTGAGTTTGCCGGGGAAAGGTTCGGCTCGTGGGCCAAATTTTAAAAATCAAAAAATGGACAAATTGACCCCTTATAACTTTTGAAAATGACTATATATTTGGTGTTCCAGTGTCACACTCTTGTTCAGGAGCCCAAGATTAGTGGATTTGCTTAATTCCAGGTCATCTCATGAATTTCCGTGACCCTCTCCCGCTGCCATGAAAACCCTAAAAATCGATGTTTAACACACTCACTCATCAGTTCTTATAATAAAGCTTCAAATGCCTGTATCTTTGCGCGTTTTGAAGATAAATCAATTCTGATTTTATTTTCGTGTAAAGCGAGATCTAAATGACCAGAATTGATATTATCGGGAGTTAATGGGAAATATAAATTGCAAGTTGAGTTTTGCCGGGGAAAGGTTCGGCTCGTGGGGCAAATTTTAAAAATCGAAAAATGGACAAATTGACCCCCTTAAAACTTTTGAAAATGACTATATATTTGGTGTTCCAGTGTCACACTCTTGATCAGGAGCCCAAATTTAGTGGGTTTGTTTAATTCCAGGTCATCTCATGAATTTCCTTGACCCTCACCCACTGCCTTGAAAACCCTAAAAATCGATGTTTAACACACTCACTCATCAGTTCTTATAATA